>WBNQ01088490.1:81445-108662 GCA_013401375.1 Spizella passerina
CCCTCGCACACATTGGTCAGAGCAAAGAATGTTACCCAGACCAGATTGCTGTGTATATAACCAGAGGATGTGATGTCTTATGCCCAATTATGGGTCTTGTGTAAACCTTCCAAAATCTTCAGTAATTATATGATTAAAATGACTTCTCTGGTATATTGACATTTAAAAGAAAAACAACAACACCGAAAATAAAGCAAAACAACAACAAAAAAAGAACTTCCTCTCAAAGACATGCACTGAGGCTTTTCATCATCGACATTCCATATGCAGAATATAGGCATTTTTTCAACCCCATGGCTTACTTTGCTTTTTAAACAGATGAAAATACAACTTAAAAAAGGCATCCAGCATGATGTGCTTATGGATTAAATGCAGTGATTATTCAGTTTTACGTTGGACTGCCACTGTTCATATGTTACTAATTTGCTAAAGATACAGGCCGAAACTTTCTCTATTACAATGTGAGGCTGCAGTGTATTTGTATTTCTCTGACATTTCTGGAACTCTGGACTCACCTATTTATTTTTTTTTTCACATTGTTCTTCTGGTTCACATGGTTGACCACTCAGTGGTGATGAAATTATAACAAAATCAAATTCCATGGCTTGTGGAAATTACTGTTCCATGTGGATCACTGCTAGCTTTTTCCTTGCATTTTTGAAGGTCAGTTGTGCTAGGTCTCACTTGGCTAAAAATGTATCAACAGCATGAAGGTTTTTTGTCATTAGTGTTCCATCTGCATTGGGGGTGTCTCTAGTGCAGTTTCTGTTCTATCTCAGGATTTGCAAGGTCTGATCCACTATATCTGGAAGGTAATTTCAGTTTTACCTGTGACTTTGGTGGCTTTGTGCAGGGCTATTGCAGTAAAGGCTGATGAATAATGCTACTAAATTAAAAGCCAATGTGCTGGGGTTAGACTATACCATGCAAATCAGTGTTGACTTTTTTCACCTTTATTCCCAAGCAATGTAGGTCATCCTAAAAAAGGCTGTACAAAAGAATCAGTATAAGTTATTAGGAAAGGGTTTCTATTGAACTGAGATTTAAATTTGTTAAAAAAACCCTCTTACTGAAAACTGGGAGTGCAGCTGTGACTGAACAAAAATTATTTTTTGTTACTGGTAATTTTTTTCCTCCTTCATATAACAGCTCTGTGCTTATAGGCACAGATATCATGGGACAGAGTTGATAATACAGCTCACAGTTAATCTTTGAAACTTCTTGTTTCATATCATTAAATTGCTTAGTAAAACATGTACTAGGTCTTGAGCTTTATTTATTATTTAATGCTGCGTAAGTAGACAGTGTTTTACAACTGAGTAACAGCTGTTACATGTTCACTGCTGGGTAAAAATCAAGTTATCATGCCTATTGTTAATAAATAGACCACTGAGAAAAAATACTTTTCTAAAAATCCTTCCTCAAAGGCTGCTTATAAGAATTTAAAAATCATACAAAGCTGTTCTTTATACTGAAGTAATTTTTGTTTTATGTGTATAGTAGGAACAAATCTAATGAATATATAACCATGCTGTCTATAATATACATTGATGAGCAATACCTGTGTACCTGTGTTCTCATTAGTGGGGAAGGGAGATCATAAATGATTGCAGATAAAAATGTTTTCTCCCCCAGACTCACTGTGTTGTTCAGCCAAGATAAGATGTCATCAGGACACACTTCCCAAGATGTTTTGCCTTATGCTCTGCTGTTCACACCTCCCTCCATCTAAGTTAGCCATTCTGGCTACACCGTGCCACTGCTGTTCTACCTTCTCCCTCCTGATCTCTCTCCAGTCACCAGTGGGGTTACCAGTGGTTTATTCAGTGGTTTTGCTATTCTGCATGAATGATACAGAATAGATGTGCTCTTTTATTTTCTTTAGGACAAAGGTCTACCCAAAAGGAAATCTGGACTCAGTAATGTTTATGATTAAATATTCCCATGTTTGCTTATAGTGCTGTTTTTTTCTTCCTTGATTGTATAGGTTTGGCTAGTTTTGCTAGGAAGAAGACAAGGTTATACAGTTATTTTAAAAGACCAAAAGATCTTGTCCAGAATGCAGCTGAAATTGTCAACCTCAGAGGTATCATATGAATATTTTTCTCTTGTTTCTGTTCTTCTCAAAATTGTAACTCCATTAGTGCATATGTGCCTGTGTAAAAGCAGCGCATCATTGGCTGTAGTACTAATGAGGTTCTGAGCTGCATGTCCAGAATTAAGTGCTCTTAGGCTGGGCTCCTGTGTGCTGATAAGTCCCCAGCTGCATCTGCCACGGTGCTGCCGTTCCCTGCTGCCGGCGTCCATGTGACAAGGCAGGAGCTGGCTCTGAGCTGCCTGCACCAAATGCTAACTGCCTTTTTTTTTTCCCAGGTTGATTTTTGGCACGAGTGTTGCTGCAAGGAAAGGGATAACACTGAACGCCTGTGGGTGTGGTGGGACTGTGGCAGCTCCATTTTAGATTGGGTTAAGCTGGGTCAATACTTTTGGAGCTGAGGCAAATTTAATACGTGTGTGCTGTAAACCTACCTTGCAAGTTTGCTTCCCCTCCTAGCCCCAATCTGTTTTCCAGTAAAAACAAGATAGATACACCCATATAGCCTGTGTGTCACTCTGCAACTTCTGAACTTGTTAGCTCATTTAAACCAAAGTTGACAAAGGGGTGTGAAGTTAAGTTTTGTGGCTGGGCAGAGGACGAAGACAATGAGGGAAAGACATTTATAACTCACCCTCTTCTACCCATGCCAAGAAGCAGCAACCAGCTGGCCTGTCAGCACACAAGGTAATTGAATTAGTCATTTGTCTTATAGGGGACACGAGGGCTTGACGGACTGGGAAAAAGAGTGGGTCAGGCTGTGTAAAACAGACATGTAGAAACTAAACTCCAGTAGAGTTCTTGCTCACAACGTCTGAATTTTGTAATGTTGAGATAAATATCTTAGGAAAGGTAAGGAGTCTTTATTTGGCTCTGTTTCAAGTGTGTGTGTGAAAGCACGTGCATTATTATATATGATTTATTTTTTTTTTTTAGTATGTGCTAAAGGCTTATTTGGTGAGTGCAGGGCAGTAACAGTAACTGAATTAAATTATTCTTATTCTGAAGCAAGTGCACAGACTTGCATCGAAGCACCTAAATGGGTTTCAGTTTTTGTAGGGTCATCTCTTAGGGCAAGAAGTCAGGTCAGGCATCAGTTGCTCCACATGGAAAGAAATCTAGTTAAGGCTTTTCTCTCTATTTCTTGAAAGTGAGTCATGGGCTGGGAAAAGATAGGGAAATAAAATTCTTGTTTTTGCAATGAAAAGTTTCCAAAGTCTACCTTACAGATAAAAGTTTGGAGTCTATAGACTTGGTTCTTAAAGTACAATTTCTGTTTCCCAAAGCCTCATTGTGAATTAGGAGTACAAAGGAGTATCTGTATACCTTTTTTGTCCTTCATATAGGACAAGTGCCTAAACCTATGCTAAGGCTTTCTATTTCAGTTGGAGAGATCAAAATCAAGTGTATTTGTTCTTGGCATACACAGTAGTGTTCATTGCCTATAGTCATGGTATATTTTAGTCAATCTATTAACATTAACATCAGTTATAGTTTCCCAGAAATACCAAATCTTTTTTTACTTTCTGTGTGACAAAAACTTGGAGCCCAGTGGTTTAAGAGATAATGAAGCCTCCTCATGGGTCTATTTTATATCTTTGTGCTTTGGGGGAAGGTTATGCTCTGTGCCCCCCTCCTTTCTCTGGTGCTTCCTGGGACAATTACAGCTACAGAGTGGACCAAAGCTTGCAGTGTATGTCAGGCTTTTACTGCAGGTCAGCAGGCATGAAGCATCTCATTTGTTGAGCATAAATAAACATCCTATGCACTGGATGTGAGGCTTTGATGTATATGCATGGAAGTGGAGGCCTAGGAAGGCTCTGCCTGGGAGGGTCAGGCTGGCAGCCTGCTTTCATGGCAGCTCCCTCAGCAGCGTGTGAGCCCCGTGTGCCTCAGCAGTGCTGAATGTGCAGAGCCACTGCTGGGCTGGGTGTTAACTCAGCACACTGAGCGCACACACACACAGAGGTGGCATCCCAGGGCTGCCACTGCAGCCAGGACAGTTCTTTGGCCCACTCTCTCCTCTGGGTCTCTGGGTAATTGGAAGGAGGATGCACCAGGTGTTGTTAACATGCATCACCTGTGGCAGCACTTAAACTTCCTCTTGCAGGCCTTGCCTCTAAACTCTTTGGTCTGCTAGGAAGAGGAGGTAGTGTGCTTCTGTCAGGTTTCTAAATTGCATTGATTAGTGGTTAAACGTATTTAGTCTTACACATTACAACAGATGCAATAGGAAAATTAACCCAGAGCTGCACAACATATGGATAAAAAAAGAAGCAGAGCTGAACTGACTGAACTAACAGGAATTGAGAAAATGGAAGGTTTGTCAGTTGAATTTGTCATTGCCTAATCTTTTCATGGTTTCAGATTATTAGGTATTTCTGTTTCTTACTTGTGTGATGTTTCTGCATTCAGCACTTGGATTGGAGAGGGAGCAAAACTTGGTGATTCTTGCTCATCATACTAAGCTGTAGTATCTGAATATAATCTAGCTTTTAGTCAGAGTCCTGCAGTTCTTGTGAAATGGGGGCCAAGGAGGGGGAAGGGAAAGAGAGCAAATTAAAAGCATGCAGTGAAATTACAGAGTATCAAAATTCTGCTTTTGTAGTATATTATTGCTTTTAAATTTTTGTAGAAGAAAAGACTGAGTTCTAGATGTGGGTTCCTAAGTAAAGAAGATACTAGAGGCATCCTCTATTATGTGCCTTGTACTTCCTGTTGGAAAGTTTAATTAACTTTTCTTGAGGTGATTAAAATATATGAATCTGGAATCCTTCATAAAAGATAGCTTGAATAGTAGTTATTGTGGTTCCTCTCAATAACAGTTTTCCTGATTATAAAAATCAGGAAATTCCCTGTTTTTAAAATTATTATTCATTTGTGGGTAGAAGCTAGGCTAAACAGGCAATGAGCACTTATAAAGCCTGGAGTTCTTTCAGTAGGCTTTTGGGGACTGTTTTTTGTGCTCTCCTCTGAGAGACTTCCTTTTCTTGCATTTTTCTAGGAGAGCTAAGTAATTGTAGAGCCTGTTTGTTAGAGTAAGAGGTTGTCCTGGTTCTCCTCTTTCTAACTTCATGCTCAGCCTTTGCCTTGCTTTGTCACCCTTAGCTCCCTGAACCATATCACCACAGAAACCAAGCCTCCAAAACACTGGGAGTAGTTCCCTGCTGCTTTAGCTGTTGGAGCTCTCTCCCTGCAGGGTTGGGTGAGTAAGAGACCTGCCCATCAGTGGGACTGGCCCTTGCCCTCACAGGTCACCCCTGGATCAGCTTGGCTGTGGTGTGGGGTTGGAGCCTGCCCCGGAACCTGGTGCCAGTGCTGTGTGTTTGGGAGGAGCTGTGCAGTGCTGCTGGGGCTCTGTGCTGTGGGACATACAATGAAACCTTCTGTTCGTTGTAACAGAAACCTGCAGTTTCCATTCCGTTGCCAGGTTTGTCAGGTCCCTCTGATGTCTTATATGTGAGAGTTCAGGCACTGCTTTGTTCTGGGAGCTCAAACTGCTGCATAGTTGAGCTCTGCTTGGGAACCTTGTCACTCAGGCTCCTGGGTTTGTTTCTGTTGAGTGCTGTACCTTGACTCTATGTAGGTTGTTCCACAGAAGCCCGTGGAGATATGCTTCCCATACATACCGGATATCTCTGGTATTCCAGTATCAAAATAATAGTGGTGTTTATCTTCTTGCACAACCAGTTCTGTGTTCCAAAAAACTGATTCAGCTGTACCATGTGAGTGCCAGTCTAGTGCTGGTAGAGCCTATAGAGCTTTTCCTCACTTTTTCTGTGCTGATTGACTGCATTGAGCTTGGTAGGTACGCACAGCAGAGAGAGATGAGCACTCCTGAGAACGAGATTGGAAAACAAAAGCTTGGGTTTTGTCCTACTTTGAATTGCCACTACATGGCAAACCCTGGAAGCAAAGGTTCCAGGGTTTAGTGTCTTGCTTTCTGAATAGGGGTGAGCTGTAGCTCTACAGCAGGTCTACATTTCAAGCTATCTTTATATTTGGACAGGTTATTGTAGGATGACAGGTTACCATATGTCAGCTGATCTGGGGTGTCTGATTCACAGTAATTGTTCATGTGTATGCTCTTAGCCTGTGGCAAATGGAAGGTAATTTGAGTTAGCTTGACCCTCTTTCATTATGCTCTTGCAAGGCACTCCCTTCTCCGTGTGGATTGTTAGACCTGCTGAAGAGCCTTGGCTAAAACAATAATGCAGTTTCTGTCTCTCAGATAGTTTAGCTGTAGAACAGCAGGATGAGGACTTCACCAGTGTCCTGTGTTGTTGTGATTTTGAAACCATACCTTGCTGAAGAAATATACCCTCAAAGATGCTATCCTGAAAACCAGTCAGATGTTACAATTGCCAGGTGTGTTTTTCTTTAGCAGAACATACAAAGCTTTATTAGTGCATTTATAAACATATAAAACAAGTTGTTTATTTCACAGTATATTGGTATACTTCTTTCTTGTTTTTGAAGAAGTACATTTTACCTTGATTTCTCTCTGATGATGCTTGGTAATTGAAATAATTCTAACACTGCAGTAACAATTTTCGATGTTCTCATTCAAAGCCTATTGAAATCCCAGCTAACTGAAAAATTCCCATTTGCTTCAAATGGCACTTAAATTTGATCTGAAATGACATGAAAGGTAAAACAATTGAGTTTCTTTTTAGTGCCTAGTTCTTATTTGAAATTTGATTTTGCAACAGCAAATCCAGTCCAGTCTGGTTCATCAATAATTGTTAAAAATCTGAGAAATACTACTTAAATGTTTATGGGAAAATATTTTTCAGTAGTGTGGTACTGCCATCTTCTCTTGCTGCCTTAGTGAATTCTTAAGGCTCCCAGAGAAACCCAGAACTGTCTCTTGAATCTATTCCATTTCCTCTTCTTATACAGATTAATCTCTTTACTTAATTACTGCATTACTGATCCTGTGTGTATATAAAGTATGCTCCTATTTTTTCGTTCTTATTTGGTCAATGTTTTTTCTAGGAGATAATTGGGTAAAATTTACAATTCCCAAGCTTCTTGTACTTGGAAAAGTCAGAGGAAGTGTGTAAATTTCTTCTTTAATTGGAATTTGAGACATAAGTCTTGGTACAGACTTGTAGTCCTGTGAGAAATAAATAGCTGGGAAGTTTATCAACGTACCTTTAGAAAGTTAGGTTTGTCAACATACCTTTAGAAAGAACATTATGCTGCACAAGCATGGGAAAACTTCAGATTTTAGTCATTGTTTCTAAGAGCTGAGGACAACATGGAATGCTTTTTTGTCTAAATAAGCCTTTCCTGACAATTGGGAAAGCAGGAGGCCAGAAAGGTGACCCAAATGCTGTTGGGTCATCAATGTAAATTGTTTGTAGTGGCTGCTCAAATTAATGTTTACCATTTCCTTCAGTTGTTGCTGTCTTGACGAATGACTGCAGCTCTTGGATGGTTGTTATGTTAATCCATGTCAAGATGTGATGCCTCACCTTTCTCTGAAGGTGGTAGGATCTGTGACCATGTCTTTGGACATTCATCCACAGTCTTTGACGAGCAGTTATTCAAAATAAACCAACTACTCTGAAGTTTTGTTTGCTCTGTTTGGGTCTGTGTGGGCTGCAGCTGTCCAGGATGAGACCACGGGTGGGGACAAGAGGTAGCTGAGCTCTGTCTGTTATGACCTTGGAAGAGCAAAGGTCCAGGACAATTGCCGTGTGTGAGAGCGTGTAGTGGTTTTTACATCACAGAACAATTGCTTTTCAGGGAACCACACACTAGTTTGGGTTGGAAGAAACCTTAAGAATCATCTAATTTCAATTTCTAATTTCCCTGTTGTATTAAGATCCATTTGAAGCTTCTTCTGGTTCCATTTTTAAGTGTCCCTAAAGCTCTACAATAATTGAGCCTCTAAGGTATGTGCCTTGGATTGCTGTTGAGAGAACCTCGTTCAGCACAAGAGTTGTTGGGCCAGCTAGGCATCAGTGGGAGGAGAGAGGATTAGTGCTTTGGGCTACTGTTGCTGTCAGGATGACTAGAAGAGGAATGGGTGTGATTGTGATAATGGGTGATACCTGAGCAACTTCAAGTGGCCTTTGATAACAAGGTTAGAACCTTTCAAATCTTGCCAAATATCTTCTCATTGGTCAGCAGCTTGTGATCAATAATCTGCTGATACACTTGACAGTATCAGTATGGTTGTTAGTCATTGTCAAATTTTACCTTGGTTTGAAAGGTTTCAGTAACTGAAAAAGGCATATCCCAGTAGGTTCAGTGGGTGTCTGTCTAATGAAGCTCAGTTCTGAAGATCAGTTCATCACAGTACTTTTCAGTGTGATGTTGGATCTCCCATTTTGTCTAAATAATGCTTGAACATCTGAGCTTGTTAACTTTAAACAGGAAATAATGTTTACTAACAGCCCCATCCCCTCTAAAACTGTTTTAAATGTCAGAAAAGAAAGAGGGGGTGAAATTATTTTGATTTTTCAGTTACTGACAACCTAACTTTTAATATGTAAGTTTAACAGAAAATGTATTGATCATACTGACATTGAAATGTGTAAATTTGTAAAAATGTGGGGAAAAGAGAGACAACAGAAAATTAGTTTCAAACAAATTTTTATTTTAAAATTTCTGTCTCAATAGCATGTGGTGTTCCAGTTCAAGATCAGTTTTCATTAATTCATTTCAAAAATTCATGAATTTTTCAGCCTGAATTTTTCTGGATAACTTTTTCTAGAAACTGAAGCATTGAGTTTTCTCTGTGCCGTGGGTTGCTTGTATGCTGATTGATACAGTAGAAGTTAAAAGTAGGTAGTGTGTGGAAAAAGTATGATTTTTAACTCTTCTTTTTCAAAGGCCTGCCAAACAATGCCTGTTATCCATTGGTGCTGAGAGTGGATTCATTGCCATGTTCTTGGGTAAATCCCAGCAGACTGGGTGCCTAGTTTTTCATTAATTTCAGTATCACAGAGAGTGCAAGAAGCTGCCAGTGTATTTTTGTGTGTAAGATCTAGAAATGTTGCACAATTGTGTGGCATCAAGAACGTTACCTGAATCATAGTGAGTTGGGCACAGTGATATTTCAGACTAAATACACTTCAGTTGTTATCCTAATGTGTCTTTCCTATCAGCAGCATTGGCCCTGAGCATTCCTCTGGGCTACCACTATTAGCCAACAGGTAGTCTGGTGAAGTGGTGCTGTAATGGCTGTGAAGGGCAGAAATTTTCAACTCTTTATGTCACTTGCATGATAGAAATAATTACCACTTTCATAATGAGCAAGTTTTAAATAGTAAAACAGACAATTTCTTTTTCTTATTATCTTTATGATGTTTTGCTGCAGATGTAGTCAGTAAAATTATGTATATATACTGAGTATTAAACATTAACTAAGATTTATTTCTTGTAACATGTGTAGGGTCCTGTTGGCAGAAAGATTATGTTTTGCAATAATCTAAATGCTGTGTGCATTATGGTGGCTGGGGTAACTGCTTGAGCCTGGTTAAGATTTCCTTATGATTTCTGGGACATATTTTGTTCTTCCCAAATGTAAAAGTACTACAGAAATGGCTAAGTACATTACAGAAAATAAATTTTAATTCGTCTAGCTTTTGAAATCTGTGTATGGTTTGATAAAGGGCAAAGGCATCAGAAGAGCAGGGTTAAGAATGTGTTATCCTGCTTGTGTTGAGTTTTTTTCTCAGTTAAAAACAAAAATCAACCTGCTCTTTTTTTATTAAAACAGATAAGTGATATATTTCCTCCCAAGCCTTGCCTCTTTCTCCCCTCTGTCAGGTACTTTTCACTATATGTATAGAGACAATTCTTAAGTATCCCATTCTGCAAACCCAGCTGGCAAAAATCTCCCCATCTAGATAAAATTTCTTAGAGACAATCACTGTAGCAGACTTAATGACCTTAAGAGCTTAAATTAAATAAGAATTTCTTTTAAGAGTGGATTTGTATGCATGTGTGCATATTTAATTTTTAAAGTGAGAGGAAAAATTCAGTGGTTCTTTGTTTCCTCTGTTAGTGTTTCTAGTAACAGCCCTGCAGTGGGTGGAGTAAGGCTAATAAGCAGTTTCTAGTCCAGAAGGTTCCTGACTTACTGATCTTTTCACAGAAATCCTTACTCTTGTATATGCTCAGAGTTTACTTGGGAAAGAGCTGTTCAAGCATTCAGTGATGTAAAAAGCATACTAATCAGTGCACTCAACTTTAATCCTTCCCTTCTGCCTGAAGGTCTTGTGTTGGAATTGCAATAAACACGGGGAAATATCTGTTATTCTGCCACTAGTGATTGCCTAGAGTAATTTCAGCTACTGGTAAAGGATCCCCTTTGTTTTACTAATTTGGATATTTGTATTGCAGAGCTCGTGTGTCTTGCAGGCCTTCAGTGGTGTCTGTGGCTGGCATTGCACACCTGGGATGTTCTGATGTGCCATTGTTCTGACTTCAGCAGTGGGAAACGAAAGTAAGAGGAAATGGCAAAGCTTGCCCAAAGTCACCAGGGAAGTCTGTAGGCACAGTTTCACTGATATTTTAAGCAGTGTGATTGCAGATGGCTACCAAAAGGGATTTTCTCAGTGATTTACTTCTTCCTTCCTTTGTCTTAATGACTGTGTACCTGTACAATCACTCCCACTGTGTGTGGGAGCTGGTGGGAAAAGGTCTGCACCCTCCTTTCTGGCAGTATTATACACTTAAATTGTTTTGTCTTTATCATGGAACCACATCTGTGGCAAAGCACAGAATTGAATGTGATGTCCTTGGGTTCCTGTGGTTGTACTCCAGTTGTGAACCACATGGTGTCTCTTAGTACAATACCTGTTTTCTTTCTGGACTTGTTAGTGCTCATCTTGTCCCAGGCTGAAATCTGGGTGGGTCTACTGGGAGTCGTTGCTCTCAGTTGCCCTTTGTCCAGTGCTCCCAGCTGATCCTTGTTCAAGCACTGAATGGCTCAGGATATGGCTGTGGTGGTGCTTTAATCTGTCAGGACACCATATGAAGGTAAAGGAGAGTTGCACTTGGTTGGCTTAATTATGCTGGGCTGAAAACTGGAGCTGCTCTTGCAGTGCCATGTGAGCTGTATGGCCATCTGTCATTGGGGCACCAACTTACATTCTAAGGGGCAGCTGGCAGGGTTGAGGCTTGCTTTGCCTGGCAGACTTTTTTTTTCTTTATTTGCCAGTGTGTGTCAGTCAAAGCCCTTATTTGTGGGTAAGGTAGAGAGTATGGCTTGTTTTAACTGTTTGTGCAATTAACTTTAAAAAAAATCCCAGGAGGAACAGTGGGCATTTCTGTGAGAATAAATAATGTTCTTATTACTTGCATTCTGTGTCCTTATAGACTCTTTTTTGTGCTTTTGAGATACAACATTGTGACAGTTGTGAAGCCGTAGGTGTGCCTGTGGGTGCACTGAACCATACGTATGGCACAAGAAAATGACACATTTGTACTAAAATGCAGTGTGACATTGTGAAAGCACAAATACCAAAGGAAGTGCATTGAGAGATGACCTACAGCTCGAGGAAGATTTAAACTCTGAGATTTTGCTCTGGTTCTTGAGGAACTTCAGCATAGGCTTCTGAGTAGACATGTGGGAACTCCTAATGGTATTGATCAGATTGGCGTGTTGCTGTGATAGAAAGAGAAAAAAACACTGGTAACACATTTTATCTGAGGAAGACTATGTGAGTTTATAAAAGGTAATGGTTGGGAAAATAAGTAGCTGGAGAAAACACTGCAGTTGGTAGTCANAAAAGGGATTTTCTCAGTGATTTACTTCTTCCTTCCTTTGTCTTAATGACTGTGTACCTGTACAATCACTCCCACTGTGTGTGGGAGCTGGTGGGAAAAGGTCTGCACCCTCCTTTCTGGCAGTATTATACACTTAAATTGTTTTGTCTTTATCATGGAACCACATCTGTGGCAAAGCACAGAATTGAATGTGATGTCCTTGGGTTCCTGTGGTTGTACTCCAGTTGTGAACCACATGGTGTCTCTTAGTACAATACCTGTTTTCTTTCTGGACTTGTTAGTGCTCATCTTGTCCCAGGCTGAAATCTGGGTGGGTCTACTGGGAGTCGTTGCTCTCAGTTGCCCTTTGTCCAGTGCTCCCAGCTGATCCTTGTTCAAGCACTGAATGGCTCAGGATATGGCTGTGGTGGTGCTTTAATCTGTCAGGACACCATATGAAGGTAAAGGAGAGTTGCACTTGGTTGGCTTAATTATGCTGGGCTGAAAACTGGAGCTGCTTTTGCAGTGCCATGTGAGCTGTATGGCCATCTGTCATTGGGGCACCAACTTACATTCTAAGGGGCAGCTGGCAGGGTTGAGGCTTGCTTTGCCTGGCAGACTTTTTTTTTCTTTATTTGCCAGTGTGTGTCAGTCAAAGCCCTTATTTGTGGGTAAGGTAGAGAGTATGGCTTGTTTTAACTGTTTGTGCAATTAACTTTAAAAAAAATCCCAGGAGGAACAGTGGGCATTTCTGTGAGAATAAATAATGTTCTTATTACTTGCATTCTGTGTCCTTATAGACTCTTTTTTGTGCTTTTGAGATACAACATTGTGACAGTTGTGAAGCCGTAGGTGTGCCTGTGGGTGCACTGAACCATACGTATGGCACAAGAAAATGACACATTTGTACTAAAATGCAGTGTGACATTGTGAAAGCACAAATACCAAAGGAAGTGCATTGAGAGATGACCTACAGCTCGAGGAAGATTTAAACTCTGAGATTTTGCTCTGGTTCTTGAGGAACTTCAGCATAGGCTTCTGAGTAGACATGTGGGAACTCCTAATGGTATTGATCAGATTGGCGTGTTGCTGTGATAGAAAGAGAAAAAAACACTGGTAACACATTTTATCTGAGGAAGACTATGTGAGTTTATAAAAGGTAATGGTTGGGAAAATAAGTAGCTGGAGAAAACACTGCAGTTGGTAGTCAAGTAGTATATGGCTTTTAATTTGATAAGCTTTGAGTATTTTTATCAGAAAGGGAAGTACTGCTCCCTCTCTTTTTGTTTGGTGGTTGGCTCTTTTGTTTTTTCAAGACTAGGCATGAGTTAATAAACTCTTAGCAAGCCCAGCATTTACATTGGCTTTACTTGCTGTAACTTGGTCATGCCTACAGCCCTCTGATGTGCTGGGGGGAGAGGCTAGCAAGCAACATAATTTAAATAATGGATTCCTAGTACTCAGAGGTAATCTGAACTGCTACAGATGATGTTCTGCTCCAGCTTGAACCTGCTACTGGCTGCCCTGAAGGGACCTTTATAAAAATGGTACCTGGCATATGGGTGCTCTATCCACTTCTGACCACTTCTCCATCCATTGGATCAGAGATTTTTAAAGGGAATATGTGCAACATGCATTGCTCTGGTATGAATCCATAGTTTGGTCTCAGAATCTGTCACTGTGTTGATTGTACCTTTCACAGTCATGTCTAGGAGTAAATGGTAGGGCTTCCAGGCTGTTATGGTTCAAGTGTTATGAATGTGCAATAGAACATGTCTGAGACATCCCCTCATTGCTACATGTAGCTCAGAGAACAGTCTGGAATTCAAATTTTCCTTATATCTGTCCTACTAAATTATGTTGTTTGCTAGGGGAAAGCATTTTTTTTTTTCTTGTACATGTAGTGGAAACATTTGACTTTAATAATTGCTTCAGATTTGCAGGAAATTATATTTAGTTCTCTGTACTTTTCAAAGTTGATTTAAAAAATAAAGCTGTAATGACTTGGAATAAAATGTTACAACTGTCCAGAAAGGGCACTGACAAAGTATTGTACTCATTTGTACTGGCAAAATTAAGTTCAGTGACACTTTCACAATTACTTCCAGTGTAATTATTTCTGATAAGGAACTTGACTGATACTGTCTGTGTTTTGAGATGTTCAAGTCCATGACTTAGTTGCCTTGCTTTTGATCTTTATTTGGGCACCATGCTCCCTGGTAGGAGCACATCAGAGACAACTTCAGGTAGTGACCTCCTGTCTGAGCCTGTCCCATTGCAGGGGGGATTCCTGCTATTAGTATTATTTTAGTGTTTTTAACTTGTGTTTTAATGCATATGTGCCTCCAGTATCATTTGTGATCAAGTGGGGAGGAATGTGGTGGTGGGACTTTATCCCTCCTTTATATCTCAAGTCTGTTCTGTGCTGGGAAACCAGAAGTCTTCTGTGTTTACAGTGAGCCAAGTTGACAATAAGGTTTGGCTTTATAAAAAATGAAAATTAATTTTGAACTGCTCTGTAGTGAAGACTGCACCTCTGTATTTGTCCGCTACAGGCACAAAACAGATCTTTTTGCCACTTGTGTTGTTGACAGTTTTATTCCTGTGTTTGTTCTGTAAGTTTTCACTTTTTGAGATTTTCTTTCCAACACTGTCATAGCTGAAGGTTTTGAGGACTTCAGCCACAGTTGATAACTTTCCATTAAGGGAAATCTTCTCTCCTTTTCCATTTGTTTCCTGAAAAACATAAAATATTCTAATAAGAGTTTTCTTTTGGCTTAAAATCTAAGCTAAAATAGCCAAACTGGATTTTGATTTTGAGATGCACATGACTTCTTTTATTGTTGTTCTTAAATTTGAAGGCTCTGGTTCTCAAGTGTGAAATGTTATTAACAGATTTTTCAGAACTGTTATTTCATAGCTTTTCACTTTGTTCCCAGGGACATTTTCTGCCTAATAGATGGCATTATGTATAGCAGAGATGGTTCTTGCCCTTGGAATGCAGAAGACTCAGCTGCTGTGAAAGATAGTTTTAGTCTTTCCACCTAAGTGCTGCTCTTAGAGTCTTGTTAGCATAATACCGATTTTGTGTCCTTAATTACGTGCATTCAGCAGTTTACTGCCTGGTAACAAATCTAGCCTGAGCTCTAAATATGACTTTTACATCTCAGCCTAGGTTGTTATAAATGTTTAATATTTTTTCATTCTGATAACTGCATTTGACTAGTGCACTTGATCAGAAAATATCTAATTTGCTATTTCTGTGCACTGTATTTCTACCAGGGCTCAATCTGGTCCTGCACAATTTACTCCTCTGTATATTTAATTAAAGGGGCAGGTGTATGTTGCTTATAGGAGCCACCAGCCTCTTGCCTGGAGGCATTGCCTGGAGTTGCTTGTGGACTGTTCTCCTGGAGAGTGCCTCTGTTTTTTGAGGAGTATGGATTGCTAGATTGCCCATGTCAGTGAAGGTAAAAGTTCTCAGAAGCAGCATTTGTTCCTACCAAAATACTGGTTTGTGAAGCTGTGAACAAAACCTCAGTAATCAACTAAACCTCAGAAAGTGAATCCAACTCACCATATTTACAGCATCTGGATGTAGGATGGATGTTGGTATATTTGGAGGAAAATAAGTAAAGGTTGCTGTAGGTAACTTCTTGATTAAATTCAGAATGGTGAGACATAATGCAGTATTTTAAAGAATCATTCTTAAAATACGTACTTTGTGTAAAACAATCATAAAATTACATGTGAACAAATTATTTAAATAAATACAGTACCAGTTTTTGTATAAGTTTATTCATTCAACCTATAGAATATGAACAGTTTGTTTTTTAAATTAGCCATAGTTTGAGAATAAACATGTCAAAAATTCAATCTGACAGTTGCTTAGAATACATCTTAAGACAATTTTTTAGCTATGTTGAGCATGAATATAACAAAGATGACTAATACTCCATGGGCTCAACCAAAATACAAGGGGAACATGGCAAAGCTCAATGCACTTATAAACTGTCTTTAATATATATTAGAACGTGGAGAATACCCCAGTTTTGCCTCTAGAATAGAGATGTAAGAATGCTGTACTTGATGCAGTATAATTAATATTTGACAAGTATTGTATGTTTTAGTTCAGTGAGGGAAAATACCCATTTATTTACTAGGCTGGATTTAACTGTCTTCATGACCTTTGTGGCATACTTGAAGTTGAGTGCACAAAATATATTTCACTTGCTAGAAATGTTTTGAATGCTCCTGATTTAAGAACAACTCACAAAGGATTCTTTTCTTTTGAGTCTCTAGTGATGCTGAATCTGCTTGTGTCTGTGCTGGCACTTCAAATCTGACAGACTACATAAATGTAGTTGTGTAATGGGGGGCTTTTTGTGCTTGCAAGTGGACAGGGTCTTGCACATTCTACTTGTGTAGGATTTGAAACTCACTGTGGTTTGTTGTTCTGAGTTTGCATCCATAGTCTTGCTGTCCCATGGTAGTTGTTGGTGTGTGGAGAAGGTGGATGTGGAGTGACTGTGTAAAGACAGGATCATCAGCCTGTAGATGCTTTGCATGCAAAGTTTTCCTCTAGGAGTGCTTAGACACTTCAGAGGCTCCCTTCAAGGTAAAGATGCTAGGTAGTCAATAAAAAACCTCTTGTGTTTAGAAGTGATGTTTAGTACTAGATTGGTGCTGAATTGTTGGCATTGACCCGTGTTCCCTGAAGCACTGCAGTTCTCCAGGATTAAATTATACAGGAAATGTGAAAAGACAGGAGCAGAATGAAGTGGTTCTGACTCTTGATTCTTCTAAGAATTTAAGGTTGGTTCTTATTTTGTTTTTAATTAGCTAACATATGTATGCAGACATGTGTAGCTCTTGCTATGTGACAAGAATCTTGAACTTGGCCTCCACCAAAGACAGGACCTCCTGTGAGTCCTTTGAGAGTCTGAGATATAAAATAGAATATGTTTTTCTGGAAATATTTTTCTACATGTGGCAAATGAGAGGCATTTGTTAAGGGAAGGTCATCTCTGCAGTGGTGCCTCAGCTTTGTTTACTTGTTGATTTCTGGTTATAACTGGACATTCCAACTGCCATAATTTTTTCCCAGAATATCACTGTAGATGGTGCAGTGCATCCATCCATGAGTGTCTATTGTCTATCATATGGAAGTAAAAATTCATTCAATTATAGTTCAGTCACTGGCCTGTTTCTCATCTTGTGCCAGTATCAGAAATGCACACAGCACTGGCATGAAATAATTCACTGACTGTTAAGTACTACACTTCAAAGATAGCAGCCTGATTTGATGTCAGGCCTCATAGTTTTTCAACCATGGTTTGACTGATGCACCAAAATTTCTTTGTGTTCCTTACTTGTTAGTCATCAGTGGTGGCATATGCTCTGACATCTAAAGAAAAAAATATTGTCAAGCAGCTCCTGTGCAGTGACAGGGCTCTTCAAGGTGTATTTCTCTGTTACCTGCCTTCTAGCTGTGCTGGCTGCAAGCTTTTGGATTCACAGGGTTTGGATAATGCCCACTTCTCCAGCCCTTACCTGGGAGTATAGAATCCATGAGATGTGTGTTTTCTTCCCCAGTTTAAGTGCTGCCCAAAGCCCTTTTGGGAGTGGTGTTTCAGAAGCATAGGAGTGGCATTGAGATGGTTTTGGTAGCTTTGGGTTGGAGGGAGGAGGTGGCTGCTCTATGAAAATTTCAGTGCACAGTAATGAGTGTGACTGTGTAGTTGTCCAGTTCAGTAAAGAAAAATGTGGGATAAGTGTGGTTAATGACATTAAGGACTTTTGCTACTGAATTGATCTCCTCCTAAGTGCTAACACAAGGTAAAGTAGTTAAAATCAAACATTGGAAAGTGGTTCACTAGATTCTCCTTTATTTTCACAGTAATTTTCAGTAATATTTAAATTCAAATGAGTTCATGGAAAATACTTTTTCTACCCTTGCTTTACAGTAGTGATGTCTGAAAGAAGCAGCAGGTGAAGAATGTAAGCAGCAATNATACAGTACCAGTTTTTGTATAAGTTTATTCATTCAACCTATAGAATATGAACAGTTTGTTTTTTAAATTAGCCATAGTTTGAGAATAAACATGTCAAAAATTCAATCTGACAGTTGCTTAGAATACATCTTAAGACAATTTTTTAGCTATGTTGAGCATGAATATAACAAAGATGACTAATACTCCATGGGCTCAACCAAAATACAAGGGGAACATGGCAAAGCTCAATGCACTTATAAACTGTCTTTAATATATATTAGAACGTGGAGAATACCCCAGTTTTGCCTCTAGAATAGAGATGTAAGAATGCTGTACTTGATGCAGTATAATTAATATTTGACAAGTATTGTATGTTTTAGTTCAGTGAGGGAAAATACCCATTTATTTACTAGGCTGGATTTAACTGTCTTCATGACCTTTGTGGCATACTTGAAGTTGAGTGCACAAAATATATTTCACTTGCTAGAAATGTTTTGAATGCTCCTGATTTAAGAACAACTCACAAAGGATTCTTTTCTTTTGAGTCTCTAGTGATGCTGAATCTGCTTGTGTCTGTGCTGGCACTTCAAATCTGACAGACTACATAAATGTAGTTGTGTAATGGGGGGCTTTTTGT
Source organism: Spizella passerina (assembly GCA_013401375.1). Taxonomy (NCBI): domain Eukaryota; kingdom Metazoa; phylum Chordata; class Aves; order Passeriformes; family Passerellidae; genus Spizella; species Spizella passerina. The sequence goes on from WBNQ01088490.1 coordinate 99,900, forward strand.
GCTTGCAAGTGGACAGGGTCTTGCACATTCTACTTGTGTAGGATTTGAAACTCACTGTGGTTTGTTGTTCTGAGTTTGCATCCATAGTCTTGCTGTCCCATGGTAGTTGTTGGTGTGTGGAGAAGGTGGATGTGGAGTGACTGTGTAAAGACAGGATCATCAGCCTGTAGATGCTTTGCATGCAAAGTTTTCCTCTAGGAGTGCTTAGACACTTCAGAGGCTCCCTTCAAGGTAAAGATGCTAGGTAGTCAATAAAAAACCTCTTGTGTTTAGAAGTGATGTTTAGTACTAGATTGGTGCTGAATTGTTGGCATTGACCCGTGTTCCCTGAAGCACTGCAGTTCTCCAGGATTAAATTATACAGGAAATGTGAAAAGACAGGAGCAGAATGAAGTGGTTCTGACTCTTGATTCTTCTAAGAATTTAAGGTTGGTTCTTATTTTGTTTTTAATTAGCTAACATATGTATGCAGACATGTGTAGCTCTTGCTATGTGACAAGAATCTTGAACTTGGCCTCCACCAAAGACAGGACCTCCTGTGAGTCCTTTGAGAGTCTGAGATATAAAATAGAATATGTTTTTCTGGAAATATTTTTCTACATGTGGCAAATGAGAGGCATTTGTTAAGGGAAGGTCATCTCTGCAGTGGTGCCTCAGCTTTGTTTACTTGTTGATTTCTGGTTATAACTGGACATTCCAACTGCCATAATTTTTTCCCAGAATATCACTGTAGATGGTGCAGTGCATCCATCCATGAGTGTCTATTGTCTATCATATGGAAGTAAAAATTCATTCAATTATAGTTCAGTCACTGGCCTGTTTCTCATCTTGTGCCAGTATCAGAAATGCACACAGCACTGGCATGAAATAATTCACTGACTGTTAAGTACTACACTTCAAAGATAGCAGCCTGATTTGATGTCAGGCCTCATAGTTTTTCAACCATGGTTTGACTGATGCACCAAAATTTCTTTGTGTTCCTTACTTGTTAGTCATCAGTGGTGGCATATGCTCTGACATCTAAAGAAAAAAATATTGTCAAGCAGCTCCTGTGCAGTGACAGGGCTCTTCAAGGTGTATTTCTCTGTTACCTGCCTTCTAGCTGTGCTGGCTGCAAGCTTTTGGATTCACAGGGTTTGGATAATGCCCACTTCTCCAGCCCTTACCTGGGAGTATAGAATCCATGAGATGTGTGTTTTCTTCCCCAGTTTAAGTGCTGCCCAAAGCCCTTTTGGGAGTGGTGTTTCAGAAGCATAGGAGTGGCATTGAGATGGTTTTGGTAGCTTTGGGTTGGAGGGAGGAGGTGGCTGCTCTATGAAAATTTCAGTGCACAGTAATGAGTGTGACTGTGTAGTTGTCCAGTTCAGTAAAGAAAAATGTGGGATAAGTGTGGTTAATGACATTAAGGACTTTTGCTACTGAATTGATCTCCTCCTAAGTGCTAACACAAGGTAAAGTAGTTAAAATCAAACATTGGAAAGTGGTTCACTAGATTCTCCTTTATTTTCACAGTAATTTTCAGTAATATTTAAATTCAAATGAGTTCATGGAAAATACTTTTTCTACCCTTGCTTTACAGTAGTGATGTCTGAAAGAAGCAGCAGGTGAAGAATGTAAGCAGCAATATCTTTTAAATCCTCCCCACCTACTTTTAAAGATGTTAATCCTTTAACTCATGAATCAGGCAGAGCGTGCCAAAATGGCAGCAGCCAGTTCTGGTTTGGCTCCAGCAGTTCCAAGCAAGTTTGTGAGTGCTGAGTTCTTAAACAATGTGCCTCATCTCATCCCAGATTATCAATTAGGAGAAGGAATGGCTGCAAGCAAACCAGCAGGGAAAGAGATGTGAGTGTTGTTCATGTAACCCCAAAGCACTGCACAGTCAACACATCAGTCTAAGCCCATGTGAAAACAAACTCACTGTGCCTCTGTGTTGCCTTACTTTCTCCTTTTCTGGCCTTGCTTGCAGCTGTGTCCATGAGCTCTTCAGGGTAAGTTTGAGTTTTTTCCCCTCTACTCTAAGTGTTTGAAGTGACTGACTTGGCTGAGTCTCCAGCTGCTCCTGTGCATTAATAACAGTGGAACAATTGAGTAGTTTGCAGGTGTGTCAGATTGGTAAATTCAGAACAGGTGAAACTGTGACAGGATGATTTGATGAAGGAAGCTGAAACTGAGGTGATGATTACAAAGACTGACAGAAAATAGGGCCTGGAAAATAAATTCAATTTGCTGATGTTATGTAACCATCTTAGTGCAGCCTGTAGATTCATTAGTTTGGGAACATACTTTGTAAGGGAGAGTGATTGTGTGTGGCTTTGCTTTTAGCAAATTGACAGTAATTTAGAGTGAAGGTGTAGGAGGTAGAATATATTAATACTCTGACTTTCTAGCTGGTGTGATCTTGTCTAGCAGGTGAGTTTTTCATCGTGTTCAGCCAGCATGTGTTCCAGCATACTTCAATTTACAGCTGCAAAGGTCCTTGAAACCTTGAATTGGCACAGTAGCACTTCTTGAGTTTTCTTTTTAATTTTATTTTTGTAACTGCTGAGAGCTTAATAATATGGAGAAAGAGATCAACCATTCTTTCTGTACCAGTGACATTCACAGGATTGTCAAAGATGGTGCACAGTAATAGTGTAAGTATTACCTCATTCCAGGTGAAAGACCTGGCAGTAGGGGGTAGACACTGTTTTGAAGATCACCCTTAGGTAGGTGGTACTTGTGTGTCATTCCTCCTGGTGTGAGATGGGGAGAGGAGGAGCAGGAAGGGAGTGTAGCTTGCTGCAGAGAGCCCAGAGTCCTTTCTGAGCCTCGGGAGAGCCCAGCAGGCACAGCTCAGGGGTTCCTGCCACGGCCTCTGCTCAGCCCACTGTGCCTGGGGGCTTCACTTCTGAACAGAGCTGGGGGTTACCCCTGCTCTGCTACCACCCTAGCAGTGCAGATTTTGAAATCTTCATTCTCTTTTTAAACAAAAGTCTGGTGGATGTCTTGGAGTTTGTCTTCCCTTCTTTCTCAGCCCTAGCAGTAAGGGATTAATCTTCTCCTGTAGCTCTGTAATCAAAGCTTTTATTTTGGTTATAACCACGTTTGAGCAGTGTAAACAAGATCTCACAGTCAGGCAGGGGTTTGTTTACTTCNATGTTAATCCTTTAACTCATGAATCAGGCAGAGCGTGCCAAAATGGCAGCAGCCAGTTCTGGTTTGGCTCCAGCAGTTCCAAGCAAGTTTGTGAGTGCTGAGTTCTTAAACAATGTGCCTCATCTCATCCCAGATTATCAATTAGGAGAAGGAATGGCTGCAAGCAAACCAGCAGGGAAAGAGATGTGAGTGTTGTTCATGTAACCCCAAAGCACTGCACAGTCAACACATCAGTCTAAGCCCATGTGAAAACAAACTCACTGTGCCTCTGTGTTGCCTTACTTTCTCCTGTTCTGGCCTTGCTTGCAGCTGTGTCCATGAGCTCTTCAGGGTAAGTTTGAGTTTTTTCCCCTCTGCTCTAAGTGTTTGAAGTGACTGACTTGGCTGAGTCTCCAGCTGCTCCTGTGCATTAATAACAGTGGAACAATTGAGTAGTTTGCAGGTGTGTCAGATTGGTAAATTCAGAACAGGTGAAACTGTGACAGGATGATTTGATGAAGGAAGCTGAAACTGAGGTGATGATTACAAAGACTGACAGAAAATAGGGCCTGGAAAATAAATTCAATTTGCTGATGTTATGTAACCATCTTAGTGCAGCCTGTAGATTCATTAGTTTGGGAACATACTTTGTAAGGGAGAGTGATTGTGTGTGGCTTTGCTTTTAGCAAATTGACAGTAATTTAGAGTGAAGGTGTAGGAGGTAGAATATATTAATACTCTGACTTTCTAGCTGGTGTGATCTTGTCTAGCAGGTGAGTTTTTCATCGTGTTCAGGCTTGCTGCAGAGAGCCCAGAGTCCTTTCTGAGCCTCGGGAGAGCCCAGCAGGCACAGCTCAGGGGTTCCTGCCACGGCCTCTGCTCAGCCCACTGTGCCTGGGGGCTTCACTTCTGAACAGAGCTGGGGGTTACCCCTGCTCTGCTACCACCCTAGCAGTGCAGATTTTGAAATCTTCATTCTCTTTTTAAACAAAAGTCTGGTGGATGTCTTGGAGTTTGTCTTCCCTTCTTTCTCAGCCCTAGCAGTAAGGGATTAATCTTCTCCTGTAGCTCTGTAATCAAAGCTTTTATTTTGGTTATAACCACGTTTGAGCAGTGTAAACAAGATCTCACAGTCAGGCAGGGGTTTGTTTACTTCATGCTGGTCTTCCAGGTAAACACTAATACCTCATTACCTTTTGGTCTTTAATGTGGAAAGGTGAGGAGAGAAGCAGCTTGAATCTCATCTTTACAATTTCTGCACATTGGCTTTGAGACTGACCTCTTAGAATTTTTTTCTGTACATATAATTAAAGAAATTGAAAAGGAAGGATGTTTCTATCAGTTAATCATCAGCATTCAACTTCATAGAAACCTTGCTGTTTCTCTAAAGCAGCTTTTTGTTACTAATACCTTATCAGTTGCTGTCCCTTTACAAAAACACTGTTTATTTAAAAACAAATGGATAAAGACTTGGTGATGTTCCACTTGCCTGGTCAAGTGTATAGAAGGGCCCTGGGATGTTTTACAGCCTAACAGGGTCAAAATGCACAGCACTGATGTTTTTCTGCTCTCAAATCTTTGGACCAGGGTGATAATGAAATGAAACTGAGTCTGACAGTTGGTAAGGAATGATGCAATGTGTGTATTATGGAAATCTAAGAGAAGGACACAGTTGCTATTACTTTAACAAGTTGTACTTTAGCAGTACTAATCAAATCTTTAAATTGCTGTGCTGAGGATGCTTTGATTTAATTTAACATAGTATTTCTTCATAATAGATTTTTTTTCTGACAAAATACATTCTGATACACATTATTTGACAACTTGATATAGTAAGACTGGTGTGGAAAATATCCACATTTGTGTAGCAGTATAGTTCTACATGTGTATGGTTGAAAATACTAAGGTCTGTATTCCTGTCCTAATGTCACCATGTCTGGGATTTTTAGAAGTGTGGAGTACTCAGCAGAATTAAAATGGGCTGAGGTTTTAAAATGGGCTGAGATGCTGAAATAATACATATGTTTTATAGCTAAACAGTTGGATTAGAGCTTCAGTGAAGGAAAATGGTGAGGCCTTGTAATGGAAATCTGAAGAGTAAATACTTCAAGTGTAAAGCAGGAATGGGAGGGCATTTACCTGATGAGAATGCTGGAGTCAAACAGTGATTGAATTGCTCTCCAATGGTGCCTTCTGCCTTTGCCACATTAACAAAGCCATGGCCATCTTAGAAAGGGCTCACGTAGTTTGGGGACTCCACAAACTCCAGGCAACCTGTGCTGCTGCTTAGTCACCCTCACAGTCAAAAAAAGAAAAAAAGTCTCCTTATGGAAATCTTTTTCTTATGTACTTCCAGTGCTTTAATGCTTTTTCACCTTATTTGTGTACAGCTGTAAACTCTGTGAACTTCTTCAATGCTTTGGGCCAAGAAAGTCTTTTTTTTTAGTTTTAATATTTGAGCAGTTTGTCCTGCAGAAGAGATAATTACCTATAAGATTATTTGTCAAACAGAACTTATCTGGAGGTTTGTTGGCCATCTGTCTTGTTTGTAATACGATGTTCCTTCTTAATGTTAATACTCTTTATACCTGCAGCTTTTTTAGGATATAGGCAGATGACCTAAAAACCACAATAAATTAGTACTATGAAATGGCAGCCCTCCTCAACCAAGGTATTGTGATTCATGTAGTCTGTTGATGCACTAAGTAAAATTAGTTTGGCTAAACAAGGGCTGTTTTCTGTTCTGGTGGATCAGTGTGTTCAGAGCTGTGTCAGTGTGTTCAGAACTGTATCAGGTCTGCACACCTCTGACTCTTCTCTGAGAGTGTGTTTTTGTGTATATATCAAATTTGTCTCCAAAAGATTGCCTTGACAGCTCTGTGTACATACAGAGCTACATTTTTTTGTACATATTTAACTTTTCATCAACACTAAAAATTATTGAAAGGGACAGGATCAAACTGTGTAGGCTCATTGGGGATGTGGGGGTGACAGGACAGTCAGCACTAGTCAAGGCATGAAGGGGAACCTTACCATGGGGCAGCTCTCATGCCACATCTTGACATCTTTGAATACTTTCTAATCAGTCTTTCAATTTTTAAAATTTTTTTCTTTGGATAAAAAATAATTAGGAAGTGTGGATAAAATAACCAGAAAAGAAGTTTATTGATTCCCCTTTTTCTGCATGTGTTTTTGTCCACTGACTCTCTAGAGTGTCCTAGTCTGTAAATACACTGCTTGGTGTAGATATCTGAGAGAAAACATTTGAGGTCAATGGGTAATGACAGAAGTGTGCAGATGTGAAAAATTGACCATCTTAATGTGCAACTTCTAGATTATCTCTGATTTTTTGGCATAGTGAGAAGGAATATTCCTCTTAAAACCTCTTTAGGTCCTTGTGGTGTTTTAGCATAGTGTCTATTTTTTGGTGTCTGTTTCAGTGTCTTTCAGTGGCTCACAAGACAGGATTGCTGTGTGTAGTGAAGGGTGTTAGTCTGGATGGAAGGGGCTGTTACTGGGCTCTTCTTCAACCATACTGTTTCCCTATTGCTTTTTGCTGCATGTGTTCAAACACCTTTTACAGTTAATGCACGTGATTTAAAAACACTTTTTTGGTTAGAAATTTACCATACTGAGGCATAACAAATTTGTAGGAAGTGTGGCAGCTCAGACCTTCAAAATGGAAACAGAATAAATGGCAAAACCCCCCCTTACGTCTAAATATCCAGAATTTGGGAAACTAAAAATGGGAGTTCAGGTGTGTGAGATGGAGGACCTGTTTAAGAAATTAAAAGTTCAGGATTCTGCTGTAAGTATACAAAAAGACCAGACATAAAAACACTGTGGAAGAAGAAAAACAGCCCTATTGAAAACTGTCAGTATTTCTGGACAATTTTGACAACACCAAAAATTTAGTAGTTTCTTTCCATTTTGTGACCTATGCTTGCTCTCAAGTGACTAAGCTTACACTGCCTGCTTGAACTTTATTTCCTCTTAATGTTGTTAAGAATAAATTTAAAATTGAAGTAATAAGCATCTACTTTTGGCAAGGAGGAACCTATAAGGCCTTTTTTTTTTTTTCAGATGGGCATTTCCATATTTCAGATGGGCATTTCCATAGATCTTTAGTCTAATTGGGACCATAAGAAAAACAGTTAAGAGACACTAAGAAAAGAAACTAGATTTATTTTTAGATGAAATTGTCAGTAATTGAAAATAGTTCATCACATACAGGGCATCATCTATGGTTTTATATATATATATATATGTTGTTCATTAAATACATGTTTCTGAAGTTTGAATATATATATATATATACACACATACATACAGCTGTTAGATATATATATATCTAACAGCTCCTCATGATGTGAAATGACAGTGTTAATAGAAAATACTAATGGAAATTTAATAGCTACTTAAAAAAAGCTTTGAGAAGTTCATTGATGCAGTATTTCATGCATGATACTGCTTTTAATGGCAAAGATACATCTTTAGTCAGCCTCTGACAGCCTGTTTTTCCTTGCAGTTGAAAACAGGAATGTTAAAACCAGCTGAGTGTTGAGGGGTGGTTGCTCATGCAGTGCTGTGGAATGGGCTGGATAACTTAATGTGTGCAGAATTTACACAGTGAAAAAAGAAGTGTATGGCTGTAAAAATAAACCTGGTTTTTAAAAAGTTCTACTTAAACGTATAGAAAACAAAAAAAAGGTAAAAACTTGATTAATGTATCAAAATGATGCCATTTGGTTTTCTAATAAAATCAGGATGTAATTTTATTATTTTTTCCTCTCCAGATATCCAAGAGCAGTAACTTCTGAATTGGGGTGTTTAAGACATCCTTAGTCTACAGGGCAAGGAGGAACAGTGTGTTCTCCCTGTGCTGCAATTTCCTTGAACATATAATACAAAACCTTCTTTCCAGCTTTCCTCATGTTTGTTTTGCAACACATGTTGGCAGTGGAAAACAGATGATCCTGCTCTCCCAACTTGTATTTAAATCATGTATTAATACAGTAAAACTTGGTAGAAAAACTAATTAGCCTTTATCTCCCAGAATAGGTTTGGAAAATTGTAGTTATTCTCTGTATAGGATTTACTTTCTCAAAGCAGCTTGGGTTTAGGTGGGCCCTTAGTCCTGCAGTCTTTGGTGTTGTCAGCAGTTTCTTATTTTTGCTGTAGCTCTTAACAAATTTAGTTTTGAATCAGATGTTGACTGCTGCAGTGGTGTTTTATAGTTCGATGACAGATTTCTTCACCCATCTTAATAACATATATGCTGGCAAATGAGTATTTCTCTCCTGCACCCCGACGATACTTGGCACTTGCTGTGGTTCCACACTTTGTTTTCTCAGTTATTTCCCTGAAGCTAAACAGAGCCATGCCTTCCTGCTCTTGACAGGCACCTCAGAGTTGGTAATTTAAGGAACAGAGTAATAGGAGCAGTCATGGGGAAGTTTTCAGAGTGAGGATCAGATGAGAGACTGCATGTAAAACCTTGCCACAGTTAGGCTGGTAAAATTCAGCCTTACTATGACATATGTTAATTACAACATATTTTTGACTGATTCAAGGATAAGAAATGCTTGCTTTCCTTTTTTTATGTGTGCATGTTTTTGGCGTAATAACACACACACATATATATGTATG
>WBNQ01088491.1:6601-23250 GCA_013401375.1 Spizella passerina
CCAGGCAAGTAGCCCATTTCTAAACCTATTTTGTTCAAAAATATTCAGCAGCCTCAACTGCAGATTGAGACACCAAACATATAATAGTGCAATAAAACCAGAGCAATTGGTCACTATAAAGCCAGAATTTTGTCAAAAGGTGGTAAAATATTGCTATATAAAGGAATTTTTCAGTGCAGTAACACTGAATGAAAAGGGAGTCACGAAGCCTTTGGGACATGTATTTTATTTTTCCATTGAAACTGGCTCCTTTCACAACACAGACAAAGGACATACAGGGCTGCCTAGCTCTTCCCTACTTTTCCAGGGAGAAAGGTTTCTGTTGATTGCTTTCATGTGCAGTATACATATTTGCCTTTTTGAGAAAACGTTCATGTTTTGATGCAAAGTGCAGAGGAAATTGCCAGGGATCCAAAGGAGGCAGGCTTCATATAAACCTGCTCTAGGCAGTGAGTTCAGAATCCATTCCTGTTAGTGTCAATTAGGCCTTTATAGGGCAAATCCTGACCACAAAAGGGGTCAGTGAGTGGAGAGCTGCTCCTGTGGCTTTCACAGCTGGGATCTACCCCAGAAAACCGATGGGAATCCTGCATGGAAATGTGCCCTTTCCACTTTTGGTGTTTAATTTTTGTAGTATCTTTTTTGGTCATGGTTAAAGTTGCATCTGATTTGGTCCCATGGAACTGGAAGGTCTTCACCTTTGAGATTTCTGCCTACTTTTTCTGTTTTCAACCATGGAGGGCAAAAAAATAATTCAAGAGCTTATCGGAACACTGTTTTCTCTTTCTTCTTGCACAAATTTTTATCAAAATCTCTTTAGTCTTCCCCTGAAACCATCAGAAAATGTCCCAAATCAAATTGTAAATTAAAAGACAAAGTATTTCAAGAACATTGGAAGATCTTAAGTGAATAAATCTTGCTAGTGGTAGACAATAACTTCCCAGTGGAGGAGGATTTAATTCCACTCCCTTCCCAACAGAGCACATATGCATTCTGGTGATCTCTCCTCTTGACTTCAGAAAGGGAGGGAAGCCATGAAGAAAGGCCGATCATAAGTGAGTTCTGTCTTCCTCTTGTACTTCTTTTGAATACTGATGTTCAGATGCTCACATGGGAATTGGTATTAAAACAAGCATCTCCCAGAGACTGGGCCAATTCCCTTCTGCTTTCTTGTAAAGGTACATCATTTGGAGAAGACAAAAGCAAAGATCCTTACAAATAATTGTCTGCACACAGCAGAACTGCTGTGCTTTGGCCAGGCTGTGTAGTGAAAACAGCTTTGACATGAGCCTGCACCAAAGACCACTGCTGCTATGTGCTCAGCACATCACACCTTTCTGTGCTTTGCTCAGTTAGAGTTTTTGGTCTCTACATCTTCCCATGACCACGAAAAATAGATCATTTCATAAACAAAACCAAAATCAAAATTAAAAACCAGTAGGCCCCAAACAAGCATGCTGCAAATACATCTCTGTCTGTGTGGTAGAGATGTTTAATTCAGAGCCAAATGAGGATTTTGAGCTCCCACCAGATCCTTGTATTGCTGTTTCTCTTTCAAGGAGCATGTGAGAGGTGCCAGCCTTCCAACAAAACACTAAATATTTAAAAGCAAGAACTTCACTCATCTGGTGGTTGGGTTTGAAGAACAAACATCAGCCCATTGTCTGGTTTCTGCCGTCATCTTGTACACACAGAAAGCCAAAGACTCCAAATAATTTTGTGGCCTCAGGCATCAACAACAAACAGTGTATATTTTATGCATTGGCCTAATTTCTGTCCTCTGAATATGCTGTTTTGGAGCTGTTCACATGACTTTTTTTTCCTTTTTTTTTTCTTTTTTTTTTTTTTTCTTTTTGTTTTGTTTTGTTTTGTTCTGTTGTGTTTTGGTTTGTTTGTTTTTTTTTTTATGTTCAAGTTTTTATATGCCCTGGGATATTTTTTTTACCTTTCTCAAATTTTCCTTCTTCATGTTTAGGATGCTGTTACTGAGGTAGAGGTGACCAAAGTGCTCTTTTACTAAAAGCATGATTCTTGCAGAAACTTGCTATTCCATTTAATAAACGTCTTGCCTGTTGCTATACTTTCTAGTTAAATTATCCAATGTTGAGGAAAAAGTCCTGAAAGTGGGGAGAAAGGAAACATAATTATCCATGCAGTGGAGACAAAGAATAGAGTTTCTAAAGCTTTTTGCCAGACTTCTGCTATGAAAATTATTGTCCAGAAGGGAGGCTGTAAACCTGTTTTGAAGATCAGTATGTTTCAAAAAGGACTATTGTACTTCAGATAATTGTTTTAACCTTTTTCATATGATTTATAAGATCTTCCAACACTTGTGGTACCAACATTTGTTTGTGACTTTTATTGCTCTCAGAGCACTCATTCATTCAAAGGACAGACCTAGTCTCTGGTGTCTGCAAAGACATATTTTCAGGGGATTAAATGACCACTTTTTCCTCTCCATTCCTCAGAGCTTCTCTTCCCTGGGGCTTCACTTTGCATCCCAGGCTCAACACAACCAATGAGTCAACTCTTTACAGAAGCAAGAGTAACATACAATCTAAGGAAGTATTATGCATAATGTAGTCATTTATTAAAGGAAAAAGCTTCTGATGAATGTGCAGGAAATATTTCAATGCTGGTCATCAAATAATGGAATGACAGGTATATAGTTCTCCACAATGATGATAAAAAAGCTGTAATTTTCCAAGCAAATAGTTGAGTGTGATTTATCATTTCATTTTCAAGCTGTGTTTTATAGTAGCGGTACTTTGCCAGTACCAGCAGCCCTTGCTGTCAGGGCAAGGGCTACAGAGGTGTGAGCTTTCTCCTCAGACTGCACAGAGAACACGTGAGGAAAGCTGGCCACATAAAGGGTATAAACCACAAAATCTAAAAAGCTTTGGAAGAACTAGCTCAGCCTGTCTGTTAAGAAATATTGCTAGGGCTGGACTAGGGAGTGAAACCCACACCTGTACACAGCCCCAGGAAGCAAATTGAAATCCTGTGGGGCACAGAGGGGAGCTGAACTGAGATGCCCCACAGCCTGCGGCTCACCCAGGTGGTGGATGAAGCCCCAATGTTTTCACCCAACTGGTTTGATCAGACCTGCTCTGAATACGCCTGTTATTTCAGGATCCCCACGTGCCATAGGGGAGTGAACAAAGTCAGCACCCAAACCCAGAAGAGCCCTTGGTCCAAAAATAGTCATTGCTCTTGGTCCAAGGTCCTGGACCAAGGGTCTGGGCAGATGTGTGACAAGACAGCAGGGGTAGTAGCTCAAAAATTGTTTTTTTATGATCTTATTGCTTTTCCTCCTACCCCTGGAGAAGGAGGTACCTACCCCCTGTTCTGTTTCTTAGAGCAGGCCCTCAGCCAGAGATCTTCCCTTTGCAAGGGAGTACATGGAATTATTTTTGGAATTTCCTCAGGTGCCCCAATGGACAGTCAGAGGTGAGGCTACTAGCAGCTGCAGGATAGTTTGGACTTTGAACCCAAAGATATCCTTAAATCCCCTTAATATAAAAACATTTAGGCACATTCTTCTCACAGAATTTAACAGAATTACTCTCATCCCTAATCATAAAGAATTTCAGGATCAGTCTTAGTCTTGTGTGAGCTGGGCTGTGACTGAGCAAGGCTTTGAACGTCGTTCTTTTGAAACTGTTTTGGGCTGTCTTAACCACAAGACCACAGGTATTTGGAGAGATTGCTCATTAATGTTTGCAGCATATTTGAAGATCTGAAGATTTGAGAATTCTATAGAAGATACTACAGTAATAGTTGGCTTTTTAGCTCTCTAGAGAAACTGGTGCTTAAGTTACTGGGGATTTTCATTCCTGATTAGGTGGATTTCTACAACAACCTGTTGTGACACTGCTGCCAATTCAACTTAAATGTTTTAAATAGACGACAATTAGTTAAAAAAAAAAAATCAAACCTTATTCTCTGATTTAAGGTATTATTTTTAAACCTAAACAGATATTCAAATTAATTGTTTGAATTGTTTGAAACCCTTCCATTTAGGCAGAACACAGGCTTCTTGAATCAACGTCTTGAAATACAAATATACAATATTCCTACATGTTCCATGTAGGAATAACTCTGGTTTTCCTTCCATAAATTTGTCTCTCTAACACCTTATTTTGAGGAAGTTTCCAGACAAATATGGCCCAGGCTGTGTGGACAGTACCACTGATATATAAGAGGTGGTTTTCTCTGCCTTGGCCCACAGGTATCCCTTTAGCAGGAGGAGGTTTGCACCATCTGTCTGTGGCTTCAGTGATATTGGGGACATCCCATCTGCCCCAGTGCCCCTTTTCCTCCTGCACCAGCTGCCTGTTGCATCCTCATTCCTCACACTTCCTCAGCCCAAAGCAGCTGAGGTGGTGCTTGAAGGGACCTGAATGGCACCTCAGCCCCCTCCTCTGGTCCTGAGCCAGGAACTCAGCTGTGCACATCTGCTTCACCTGCACTGCGCCACATCTCACTCTTTCTACCCTCCACCCTCCAGGCAGGACTGGGTCCCGCTCTGCTTCTGTGTGCCTGTGATACATGACTGCTGGACAAACATCCACAGCTGGTGGAAGATGCTGCTCCTGGTAATTTTGCAAAGTGGTTTCCCTGCTCTAGCCACAAAAATGTCTCCTTGCTAGTGATAAGCTCCCAGAAGTTGTTTTCCATTTGGGAATGTAAATCTTCCGCAGCCAATCAAACTCACTGATGAAGTATGTTCAAGACAAATCTTTCCTCTTGTGTGCCTTTTGGGCAGGGAAATGAAGACCAGATAAAATAATTTCTCTTTTTCTCTATACAAAAATGTTCTCATTTGACTTTAAGTTTCACTTTATATGTTGATATTGGTGAGTTTTGTAATTTTCCACAAATCGCTTTTGTGCTTTGTTTGCCTGAGAGTCAGATAGTTTCATTGCCAGGTAAATGGACCTAAGCTAGACCAAAATAAATGTATAACCCAATTTCTAAAAATTATGAAATACATTTTTAATACATTTCTATTTTGCACAACAAGTTTGTGATCCTCTTCTTAAACATGCTACCTTAGCACAAGATGCAGTGGAGGAAATGATTTCCATGCAGGGATTTGAGATCTGATTAATAAAACCACCTAGGGAATTAGAAAGGCCAGTGTATGGCAAAACAGGCACTGTATCTGCATTCTTGAAGGAAAAATATATACTTGTTAAAATTTATAGGATTTTGCTCTGAGGAAAAACTTCAGGAGAAGACCTTTCTCCTTACAGCCTACATCAGTTTTGTGCAGTCATCAGTGTACAGATACACACACATCTATTTATGTGCAGACATATATATGTACACCTATACCAGCAGACAGTGGCAACTTTCACCCAACTAGGAACTTTGTGTAGGTAGTTTAAAGCTGAATAACAAGGACAATTCAAATACAGAACTCCTATCCTTAGGAAATAAGTAGCACAGGAACTTTATTATGGGGGAAAAATAATAAATCTGATAGATCCATTATAAACACGGTCATATATGTGGGTCTTCCTAACCTAACTTTGGTTACTGATAAACAGGCATAACCTTGTATTTGAAACATCACTGGGCAGACCTATTTCTCTCATCAGGTTACACCAAGATCTCCCACACTCTCATGTATAGAAGAAATACATCATTAAACAGTACTGGTATCAGAGTGAGAAATAGGATGTTGATTCTTATGCAACAACAGTTTCCCACTAGCATGAGTTTTTTCAATTACATGATGATTGAACCAAACCCAGTTCTGAACTTGACTCACTCTGACTCAGTTAAGTTACCTGTTGCAATTTCCAAAGAACTTGAATACTCACTGACCTTACTGGGAAGTTCTCAGTTCCGGTTACGTAGGGTAAAATTTTCTTGTTGTGCAAAAAGTCCTACTGACTTCTGTGGCCTCTGTGTGTGATTAAGGTAATGCTTGAAAAGATAAATCCTAATTTTTATGTTTTTATTTTTTTGTAGTGACAGTATTTGAGGCATTATGACTAATAAAAGGTTAGGGATGAGCACCTAACTGCTCATCTATGGATTGTCAATAGAGGCAAATAGTGGATTTTTTACCCATTTACTGGTTTTTGTTCTGCACACTTTAAATTTGTCAATTTTCACAGCTTTCAGCTATGCATATGAAACAAATAAACCTTGAGCCTTTAATGAATAATGCAATTAAAATGTAATGTAAAACTTGCTTAGTGCTTTGTGGAACATAAACATCCCTTCCACTCAAAAACACAAACTGCAATATGCTGACTCTAAAAAAATTGTTCCAGTAAGAAAATTACCTTTTTGTGGCCCTAAACAAAACCCACAAATTTTGAACTTGGTATGTGACTTTTGGCTAAGCAGTTGTTCATTCATCCCCCTCAAGATGAGTAGCAGCAGTTACCTCTCTTAGAGAAGGGAGCTGCTGTTCCTGCAAACCTGCACAACACCAAGGGACGTGAGGCATAGCTCTGGTGGGTGGTAGTGAGTCTAGTAACACACACACTGTGATGCAGCAGCCAGGGGACAAAAACAGCAATGTGATGTGAAGAGATAAACTGGTTCAAACTCAAACTTAACTCTCAACTGTTCAAGGAATTTTGGTGTGTTTTCTCTGTATCAGCAGGTATTTGTGCTAGATCTCTATTGCCTCTCACCCTCATGCTAGTTAAAAACTTGAATGTCATCCTTGCTGCCCACTTTGGTTACTTTCTCAGGCATATGACCATCTATATGTCAAAAAAACAGGTCCAGGCAGGTAACCTGGTAGGTCTCAGATTCGGAATGAAAAATTAAGGCCTAAGAGGCAGGGTCAACCAGACTGTGTTTAGAAAAAATTGTAATGCACTGTTAAGCTAGAGTACCGCCAATATAGCTAATGAAATGATGCTAAGCTTTTTCAATTATCCAAGTACTCTTTTTCTTTCTTGAAAGGATAATTTATTCCCATAGACTTCTGTTATTGAGAGTCATCTGCCCTCCTCTTGCTGATCAGCTGCCATGAGAGAAAGCTGAAGATGGCAAACACTTTGTAGCTTCTTCTGCCATTTTGACAGGATGTGGCTGTGGGTTTAGACAAAAGACTCTTTTGTCTTTCCTCTGGGGTGGTGGGAGGGTGCATGCTGCTGTGCCTAGGACTGTGAAACCGACATCATGGTCCATAAGCTCTGCGTTGTCAGGCAAATTGGCCTGAGAGCCCTTTGAGAACCTGGAGTGCAAGAGGATATACAAAGGAAGAAAACAAAACAGGGAATTAGCAAACAATTGGTCTGAATTGTCTTCTCAAATCAATTTACTTTTACCACTGGAAAATGGTAATAAAAGAAAACCCATGCACTTCTGGAGAGCTGGCAGCCAGGTCCTTAGCAGACCAATGAATGCCATGCAAGGCTGCAAGCAGAGAAAAGGAATGGACATCTTTGCTAATAATTGGTACTGGCTAAATACTCATAAAGTAACTTACAGAGCATCTGAAGGCATTCAAAGGAGAAGTGTCGTTTTTTAATATGGCATTCCTAGAAAATGGACAGAGTTGCTTGGTTTTTAAAAAATTATTATTTCTTTTGGCAATGAGTATTCTTTTTAAACAAAAACCACCTTATTCTATAGACAGAACTTCTAATTGCATCATGCCAGTGGACTACTAGGTAATCTCATCTCAAATAAAGATCAGATTATGGTGATGTAATCATGAGAAAGATCAACTCAAAGGCAGCTGTAATGTGGGTTTGCAAAGAGTAGGACAGGTAAGCAATGTGGCTAGGATCCTTTTGAGAAACAGGAGATACACTGCCTTATATATATAGCCCCATTTCTTTTGTCCAGAGGAGGCTGTAAAGCAGTTGGTGTTGGGGGACATCATGTAGTAAAAGAACAGAAAGTCACTGCAATGTTGTCCTGCTTAAAAAAAAAAATTAATAGATTTGTCACTTTGAAAATGACCAAAAATACTAAGTATTAATAATCGATTTGTTGGATTGTCAATCTGCTAGCAACCCTCTCTGCATGCCTTCTTCACAAAATATGGTGCTCATCTGACCCAAATCAGGCAGAGGGACTGGCCCAAGACCTGTGACAGAGAAGGATGACAGCAGATGAGTGTTCCAAACACCAAGGGTGAGAGACATTTGCCATCCTGCCTGCAACCTAGGGAAGCATCTGTGTAGTTAAAACAAGTGCTGTTACTTTAACCCATGTGAAACCATTAGCAGGGTCCATCTGTTTACTCAGGACTCTGCGAGGGGGGAGAGCTGCTATTTTACCTTTTTTAAGCATGAATGGCAACATGATTCAATATGGAATCAGGAAACTTTTGGTTGTTGCACCAATATTAAAGCTGTGAGGAACTGCATTTTAATCTTTCAGACAGGCAGAGAGGTTAACTGACAGCTGTTCTATTTCAGAAACTAGAAAGCAAATACAGAAATCAGCTAAAATGAGTTAACCTTATAATAAAGAACTAAAAATATACCTTCAATCACCATGTAACAAAAAAGAGAACAAATTATATTTTTTAGGTATACATGCACACCCCCTTTCTTTTAAACTACTGGTTCCCCGAACTAGAACTAGATCTAAAACTCCTCCTGATTCCAATGGGGTTCTGCAGCAGTGTGTGCCAGAAGGCAGCTGTTTGTGGTGTGGTGGGAAAGCTGGGCACTGCACAGCTGGGTGCTGCACAGCCCTGCACAGGACTGACCGACAGCCCCTGTCCCAAAGAGCTTACATTTCAACTCCATGACTGAGGATAACAGATGGGTTGAGATGGGAGACGATGAAAACAGTGGGATACTGGACAGTCTCAAATCCCAGCTGCTTGCCCACTCTGTAATATTGCCAAGTTAAAATTTCATAGTCTTATTGTCACAGCAGTGTTTATGCTGTTTCTTCCTCATTGAGGAAGAGGAGCAATGGGACATTTTTGCACGCTACAAAAGGGCTTCAGGCTGCAATTTGCTGCTGAACCAGATAGTATTGTGATAGACACAATAAAAACTCCTGTTTTCTTCATGTTTCCTTGCGGCACGAAAGGTGTTTGCAAGGCCGATTTATGTGCTCAGCGCTAGGGAATGGCAGAAGCCGGTATGCTGGGCACACAGTTCTGGAGGTCAGCCCTTTCACCTCTGAGAAGAGACTGACATTCAGTAAGGGCTTCCATGGGCTTTGGAAGGTGGCCAGGACACAAGTGACAAATTTCCCACGAGGAATGTGAGTCTGAGGTGTAGCTGATGGCTTAATGCAGCCCCCAAGAGAAGGGAGCAAAATAAAAGTAAACTCTTAAGGCGAAACAGCCTCCACACCCAAGGACGCTTTTAGGCGCGGGTTTCAGAAACAAAAACCCCACACGCCAATTCGGGGACAAGCGTGGTTCAAGGCACTCTGCCGCTAAAACTGCCCCAAGGCCGTGACTCACTCTGAGCCACCACCGAAGCAGGGCGCAGCGCCTGGCCGCCGCTCCACCCCATGGTCCTCCCGCCGCTCCCGGGGAACCATGCCGGGCGACTCCCGAATCGCCGTCTTTCCGGACCTGTGGGAGTGGGAACCCCTGGAAGTTTTTTCTCGGCACTTTCCCAAGCACGAGGCCCGGGCGGGACGCGGCACCTGGGGGCGGAGCGGCAGCGGGGCGGGCCCGGCCGTGGCCGGCGGGAGGAGCCGGGCCGGGGAGGGGGCGGCCCGGAGCGGCGCTGCCGGGATGGGAGCGTGAGAGGGGGCGAGTCCGTGGCCGGAGGAGCTGCGGTCTGACCGGGGGCTGGTGCCGGCGGGCTCGGACCCGCCATGGAGCCGGTGACCAAGTGGAGCCCGAAGCAAGTGGTGGACTGGACTAAGGGTAAGAGGGAGCCGGCCTTGCCGTCTGGGCGCCGGGGGAACTTTGCGGCGGCGCGCCGGGGGTGCTCCGCTGCCGCCGCAGCTCCTCTGCCCGGCGGGGCGGCGGCGTGGGCGGCGGGGGAGCGCGGCCTCTGCCAGCGCCGGCCCCGGCCGAGCCCCGGGATTGCCCGGCGTGGTGCTCGGGAGCTGGCGGCTTCCCGCGCCCTCCTGCCGGCGCTCCTCCGCGCCTGCTGGAGCCTGCTTCGCCTTGCGGGATTTTCGGTGTTGTTTTGGTTTTTTCTCTTTCTGACACTGGGGAGGAGAAAGTTTTGCAGCGAGACTAGCTAACTCCAGGTCCGTGTGTGTATGTGTGTATGTGTATATATATATATATTTATATATCTGCATATGTATGTATCTGCCGTGGGGTCTTCTTGCGTGGCTCGGTCCCCTTCTCCCTGTGTTCGTCCTGGCCAGCCTGCTTGCATGGAGCGGGGACTACCGCGCTCCTTCAGGCAGGTAGGAGGATCGTGGAATCAGAGTAGTTCAGGTTGGAAAAGTCCTGCGAAAGTTAACTTTCAGCTTCTCAAGCGAAAGCCGTTGACAGTTCAAAA
The DNA here is from genome assembly GCA_013401375.1 of Spizella passerina. NCBI lineage: Eukaryota > Metazoa > Chordata > Aves > Passeriformes > Passerellidae > Spizella > Spizella passerina. The sequence goes on from WBNQ01088491.1 coordinate 17,023, forward strand.
AAACTTCAGGTTTGTAAGTTAAGCAAGAAGTTTTTAAACTAGCTCAGCTAAGAACTCTTTTATGCTGTTCAGCAGTGATGGGACTGAAGTGCTGGGCTGCCGCTCGGAGAGGTGAATAGCGGCCCCTTCGTCCGCCGGTCTGTCCGTCCATCCCTCCCACCCCTCAACTCTCGGGTGCGTGCTTGTGTCTCCCTCTCCCGCTAGCAAAAACGTCCTCCTCTCCTTCGAGGTTTGTTGGCAGCGCTGACAGAGCAGCGAAAGCCTCGGCGGGGCTGCAATGTGCAGCCCGCCCAGCCCCGGGGGGCTCCGGGGGGCGGGATGGCTGCGGGCGCCCCGCTGCTGCCCGGGCATTTCGGCAGCGCTGGGTGTTACTGGGGCTTCCTCTGAGGGCAGGTTCAACCCCGTGCTGCCATACTGCGCTTGGACCCTGCGAGCGCTTTCCGAATGCCGACCGGTGTGTCGCAGTTCCCGCTCTACAGGGAATGAATCAAAAGGGAAGTGGAGCTATGGGTTAGGTGAGGGATTTATGGCTTCTGGAGCGCGCGTCTCTTTTTTTTTTTTTTTTTCTTGCGGCATTAGGTTTTAGTGTGATCCTCTTTGGTTACATAAAGTATTTTCGCAGGCTTAGCTGGAGTTTAATTTGCCGAGAAGTTGGGAATGTTGCGAGGGGTGCAGGTTTGCCCGCGCTGGGAGCGGCGCTCTCTCTCCGGCTCTCAGCAGCCATTTCTGCCCGCCGTGTCTCGCTCGGCACCAGCGCGCCGCTCGCACCGCGGCCTGCGGTCAGCGCTTGGAGGCAGCGCGGCCCCACACTCACTCCGGCAAGTTTGGAAAGCAGAATCATGTTCTCAGACAGCCAGCGATGGATACTCCCAGCCCTCCTGAGCGTGAACATGTGCCTGAAGGGGCCGGTGCCAGTGAGCGTCTGTCCAAGCAGCCTTTGTGAGGAGAGGATTCCACACAAACGTGCTGTGAAGTTATGCGTTAACATATAAATAACTTCCCCAGAAAGATCTCTCTTTTTTTTATGCTTGGAATTGGTTTAAACAGGAGTGCATTGTTCCAATGAAATAAGCCTTTTGCTTTGGCATGTGGGATATTTATATAAAGCTTTTCCCTCATTGTGTTTTTTCTCTTGGGTGCTGAAAGTTTGTTGCCTTGCCAGATTAAAGAGTAAACCTGCTAATCATTTTAAAAGCCTTTATTATTCTTAAGCATGCTTGGCTTCCTTTCTTGCATAATTTATTTTACTTGCAGGTTCCTTGAACAGGTAACTCTTCAGCTGGACCCTCAATTAGTGTTATGCAGAATAATTTGAGGGCTGGCTGTAGTTGGGGAGTGGATCTTCTGACTAATGCAAACACGTGTACTTTGAAATGTAAAGGAATAAATTAAAGACTCCTGGTGACTTTTGTTTGTGCTGTTGTTTTTCAGTTTCTAGGTAAGCGTTGGACTTGTTTAGTACACAGAGTCATTTTATGTCACTCCCTGCATGACAAGACTGTAATAAAGAAATGACATGTGGAAAATTTTTCTTTATGATTATACTTTCATCTCTGAACATGAAAATAGAGGCTTTAATAGCTAGCTAACAGCCTTGTTAGCACAATGTCTCATGGTTTATTTTCAACCTGAAGTAGTTATTTACTGTGTAGTTCACAACCACTGAGTTTCATGTTTGACCAAGACCAATTTAATTTTACCTTATGAATATTTCATTTAATTCTCAAGGTTAGTTTTATGAACAAGTGTTTGGAGGGGAGCTTAAGCTCTCTGTTGTCTTGCACGTGCCTTCTGTGAGAAGTGATGCCATAATCTGGTTGAACTCTGGGCAAAATTATTTGGCTGGTGATAGCTGCTGCCAGTAGTCAGTGCTGTGGTGCTGTGGAGATGTATTTTAGGAGCATGATGTAAAAAACTGCTGGGAGATGCCAGCTCTCAGTGGGGATATTGGTTTTGCAGATAATGATTCTTACTTATCATACAATGATAAAAAATACCTTTGCAAAATGTAGAGAATGGTGGAAATAAGTGGTCTGACTAAGTCCATATTAATGTTCAATGTGAAACTGAGCCGCTTCTCGCTTTCCCCCCCATCAAAATTTGCTAAATTAAATATTTTTTATAACTTTTCCAGACCAAAAGGAATCATGGAAACTTACCCTTTTCCATGAAACAAACCCTTAAAAAGCAAAATCCCAAAGTATGGCCACTGCTGGACAGCTTATTTGCTCCTGGTCAGCTTACTTTTTTTTTTGTTTTGTTTTTGTTGTTTTTTGTTGCTCTTAAATAACTTTTTAAACACGGTAACTCTTGTTCAGAAGAGTTTTGCTCTGAGATTTTGAGATGTTCAGTCCTTGGAAAATACTGTAAGAAGCATTTATCCAGCATTTAAAATGGAACCTATCAAGAAGTACTAAGCTAAACATAAATATTTTTAGGTATTTGTAGTCAGGTTTTAAATAAAAAGGGCTCTGTTCATTGTTACCAACAACAGCTGATACAAAACACAGTTGCTTGTCTTCTCTTGCTAATTCAGACTAGAATGCCGCTATTTTTTGTGAACAAGGGTGTTTTTTCTGGCACAGGCTGCTGTACTGGCAATAGCAGGCTATGCAGCTAATAAGAGCTGGTCTAGTTAAACTGAAACTGCAGAGGAAGTCTTCTGCTTTTATTGCCAACAATTTTCTGTGTACATGAAGCATTTTTCAAGCAAGGATGTGATAACTTTTTAGCTACAGCATACAGATTGAAAACAATCTGATTTTTTTTCTATAAGCACCACCTTGATTTGTCTGAAAGAAGTGATGGTGTAGTTAAAGGTTTCTCTTACAGCACAATGAATTCAGATAGTACTTGGGAGCCATATTCAGCCAGGAAAAGGTATGCGTTTTCCTAGGATGCTGTGTTGATTTACTTGTGCCTGGGCTGGCGTGGAGTTTGTGCTCTTTGAACAATATTGTCTGCACTGTTTCCTAACTCTGCTGAGAAGATGTGTTTGGGGCTTGTTTCTCTGGATTGTTTTGAGTTGATTTTTGTTGTGGTACAGACTAACATGTGGATAGTGTTGTAGTTGACCTGTGATCTTGCTTTTGTGCAGTGTAAGATGCTTGGGGGCTCAAAGTCCTCACCTGTATATCACAGCATTCTCTCGTGTGCCTGAATTTCTTGAGAGTTCCTCAAGAGGTATTCCTAGAGTTATTCAGCTTCTTGCAGGGCAGGTGAGTGGCCATAGAAGTTGCAGCACACTTGCAGTACACTGTATAAAAGTGACTTCATTTTACTGGCATAATGACAACTGATGGTATGGTGAAACTTCTTCTATTCTCAGAAGCCCCTGGCTACTGGAAACCCCTCAGTTAACGTCATTCCTCAAAAGATGTGAGAAGGAGGAAAGCAGCATTTGCCACAGAGCTCCTGTGTGAGAAATGTCACTGTTGTCTTAGGGACGTGGCTGTGCCTCCTCTTTGTTTGCTGTAGCCTGATCTGTCTCTTCCCCCTTTCCCCAGGCTTCACATGCTTGTGTGAGTTGTGACTTCAAGCAAAATTTTACACGGTAAAGACAAGTTTGACATGCTTGTGGTTAGAAGCCTCTGTTGTTGTGGGGCTCCATTACAGCCTGGCCTTTGTCACTGGAGCTGTAGACTCGGCTGGCTGGGGATCACATCTGCTTGGGGCTCATTATTGCAATCCAGGTTCAGTTATTCCCTTTCTCAGGAGTTCATGGACATTACTTATTCCTGCATATGTCATGAAATTCTCAGATTTCCATTCCTGGTAAAGCTGTTGGGCAGCTACATTTATAGGTATGTCTGGGAGAAGAGGGAGAAATACGCTAATTTATTAATAGGTAGCAATTAATCGTGAGGGCCTGGTGTTCTTTTTTTAGAGCTATCTTGCTTACCCAGGGAGATTTCAACAAGGTCGGTCCTGTTAACTGTGTGTGCTGGGAGCTGCAAACCAGAGCTAGATTTTAGAACGAGTTATGGGTGATGCCTGGAGTTATTTTTTAGCTTTTCTTTTTAGGCATTCTCAAGTGAATGTCGTTGTGTTCAAGTTATTTGGGAAAATCTAACACTAAGAAACCCCTGGTATTTTGCTTTCAGTGAGGAATAGCAGGGAGAGCTGCCCATGCCTGGGATACAGAACAAAGCTCTTTCCTCTTTTCTAACCTTTTCTTGGTTACCTAAAAAATACTCTGTATGAGTATTTGTTAATTAGATCAGAGATGGTATTGCATAACCACTCTTTGCACATCCAAGCTTGCCCATAATGTTTTACTAGAAAAAAGGTGGAATATACTAAATACATCTATTTATATTTATTTGTGGGCTGAAGCAAAGTGAAAACTAGCACAACGAGTTTGTACTACTGCAATCTTAAAGTTATTCATGCTTTGTTGCTAAGATGAGTGACTATGTATGAAATCAAAGTTGGCCTCTGTGTTCTTGTGTTTAGATCACGTTTTCATGGGTTTTTCTGTGTTGCACTTTCTTGAGCTGCTTGTGGGTGATTTTTTTTCCCCTTGATCTTTTTGTATTCCCATTCAGCTCTGTTTATTTGCCATTAAATTGCTCTTCAAACTACTATAATAAAACATCGGGAACTCTGAAAGTTAAATGCTCTCAGCATCATGTCTGGAAAAGCAATATTTGAAAAGCTAAAAATCACAATAGGCATTAGTGGAAGGTTGATTATAACTTCACAGAATGTGGTGAAACCACCTAGTTAAAGGTGCAGGCATTGGGCACTGTGCAGGCTGCTTTTCTCCTTCTTTCTTTAAAACTTGAGGATCAGGAAGTAATTTGTATCTGTTGTTGGACACTTCTATAGGAAAAGTCTTATTTTTGATGAAATATTGCTTGGGCCCCAGGTTTTCAGAGCTCTTGTTAAGTGTTCCTTCCTTGCACTTCTTGCCTGGTAACCCTGTGTTTTCAGCATGCAAAGCTTCTTAAACGAGAATCATGCCTCTCCTTGTTTTTACACTCATTAGCACATTGCAAGAGCTACAGGAAGACAAAGTACAGGGGCACTGAATAAAAATGTATGTTGAGATTTGCCATGATGATTTATTTTCTGTATTAAAAGACCCCAACAAAAAGCTGTTACTCAACATGTGCTACAGGATGAATTGCAGTTATGAGTGATGTGTGAATACAGCCTATTATCAAGTACTCAAAAGTATGTGGGGGTTTTTGGGTGGTGTTTGTTTGTTCTTTTTTGTCTCTTAAATCAAAATTTCTGAATTGCCTGGTTTAAGATGTGGAGCTCCTTCCAGGCATGTCTAACAGATGATGACTGGTCAGGATTAGGGAATTGCAGAAGAGGTGGCAAGACTGCTCAGTGTTTGGTTTGCTCCATCGTCTAAGGACAGGATTTTCACTGATGCTTCACACAGAAGGCATATTAATGAATAAATCTAAACAGTGCCTCTGTGAATTAAGTGAAAGACATTGGTTTCTGTTGTATATTTTCCACAGAAGTGATGATATTGTTCTGAATTTGCACCTTGTCTTTGCCTAATGGTATCACACAGTCAAGCCTTGCCTTCCTAGAGGAATGGTGTATCTGCAGTGTTTCCCCTTGCTCTGTCCTCCACACACCCCAAATAAATCTGGTTAAAAGGAGGGGGTAGTGAGGTACTGACCGATGGCAAGGCACATTTGAGGAGAGGAATGGAAGGGTGGGCAGGAGTTAATTGAACTGGGATCTCTATAGCAACCTCTCACACATTTATGGGAGTTCTTCAGGCCCCAGCTGCCTGTGGTGATGGGGTAGCTCAAGATTTTAGTGTGTTTGTACACAGGGCTTTTGTAAAATAGAGGAGATTCAAATAAAAATGCTGTTTGACTGTGCGTCTCTGGCTGATGTTGGACCTGGTATAGAGTCCTTGTGTCATTTGGGCTCTCATTACCAGAGTGGGATAACTTTGGAGTCTGAGTCTATCATTCAGGTCCCTGGGCCATGCTTCCTTTGCATGAGGAAATTGCCTGTGGGTCTCCATATGCCTGCCTCCATCTTTTCCGAGTACAAGCAATGACATTTCACAGCTTGTAGGATCTGCAGGAGGTGCACTGAATCAGCCTGATCTGTTTTGCTGGCTTTAAACATTCATTACCTATTAAAATAGATATTTATGGTATTATGAAATGTAGCTAATTTTCATCAAGCATCACACATGCTGGACAAAACCAAGCATCTGTGTTTGATTTGGTGAGATCAGATCACTGA
>WBNQ01088492.1:0-35325 GCA_013401375.1 Spizella passerina
TAGGAAAGAAGTGATACAACTGAACAATTTTTAAAAATTCCATCCTATCGTCACAGGACAGAGCTAACACAGACAAATAATTAACTACCTGACATCCACCCTGTCCTTCCAGAGTTGCTTTATCTCAATCACTGAACCCTTCACCAGGCACCAGCACTCTGATTTGCACTGCTGGCTGTTTTACAAACAAATCAGCCACATGGTTTTCTAAAACTCTATTTTTATTTTTTGATGAGCATTGAGTAATGTCTGTAACACATTCTTGATAGGAAAGCTGCTCAGCATCATGAGTCAGTGCCCTCCTCCCCCAGCCCCAGCAGGAGTGACAGATCCAGCACTGATGCCTCAGCTCAGGTTTCATTTCATTTCATTTCATTTCATTACACAGTGTAACAGGCCAATATCCACAGCTCGGGCAGCCGAGCCAGGAAATTCAAACTGCTGCTGCTTATTAAACATTGTGCCATCAAATCACGTTAGGAGCATTAAAATGTAAATAAATACTGTTGGGTCACTGGTTAGACTTCTCCTTAGCTCATCCTTAAAGTGCTTTGAGAAATCTTTTTGCAAATACCCTGGTGAAGCACCAAAGGTTCCTTAAAGATGTTTGCCTTTGAAGATCCAGCTGCAACAGGATTAAATTTACTTTTACAGCAGTCTGTGGTTACAAAGAGACATCCTCCCAACTGGGGGGTACTGGGATACCTAGAGTGCATCCTGGCAGCTTTCAAAGCATTGGAGCCAACCAAGGCAACCTGCTTTTGTGCATGCCAAGGAGGTAAAAAAAAGAAAAGTTTAAAAAGTGGTAATACTGTTGAGGTGCTCCCAGTGTCCACCTTATACATACAAAAAGTTGGCGAAATATATTTCAGTTTCAGTTGTGCCACCTTCAGAAAAGGAAGCAGTCAGTACCCTCTCCCCAGGCCACAGAGTGTGAGGGTAAGGGCTGTTTATTTTCCATACATTTGCATATATTAGACATATGCTCTTTGCCTTAAATTTAACCTTATTCCAAATGAAGTCACTTCTACATCACATTATTTTTCGATTTTATTAAGTTTAAAATAAATCCAAACCCAGAGTCACGTGTAGGCGAATATCTGAGTGAATGGGAAGCCAAGGATTGGTTCCTTTGAGCCTAAAGACCTACACAAATCAAGATGCAGAGAGCCTTTAATAAAGTACATTATGTGGATGGCCAATGCTGGTATTTTCCCTCTGCTGTTCTGACCTAGAGGAGCCCAGCTGGGCAGGCCTTACACAGCCATACTCATGCATGGGGAAGAATTTGGTACCAATTCTGAACACTGGGAAATCTTCATGGTTATTGAGCCACAGGAACTGCACCTTTACCAACACTAAGGGCTGGGTGATTGAGTCCAAACACGATGTCTTATCATTTTAGCATGGTGCAAACTGCATGTAACCTCTGCAGAGGGTTAGAGTAAAACAATTTAACCAAGCACCTGAGATGAAAGAAATGCATTCTGACCTTGTAACAGGTATTTCACACAATCTTGAAAGCAATCACAATATATTAATTAACATCTTGAAAGAGAGGCATTAACTACAATCTCATTATACTTCTGAAATTAAAATATCTGGAAAAACCCTAGGAAAATGCAGGGTTATTGTTATCATTTATTTAGTGTCTTTCTCAAATACGATAATGCAGCTATGAAGCCACTTAATTATTAGGTTAAGAAAATGGACTGGAAGGAAGCAGAAGGAGCTGAAAATATTGAGCCAATGCCCAAAAAGTCAACGAAAATGTTTAATTGAGCATAATGGCTTCAGAACAAATTCTGGAAAGAGCTCAGTGCCTCTGCAATGTAAGTTCAAGGTTCATGCAAGTGAAGTAAAATCATGGATCCCTATAAATTAACAGAGCTTTAGCTGACCTTTACCTGACTGCCCTGGAGAAGTGAACAGCTCCTTGGTTTCTATTGTAGAGGAAGCCTTGCAAATAAACAAATGGGGTTCCAGAGGTCAAAATGAAATAGAAACCTCTTTGTAGTGTGTTAACCTGTATATTTGTTTGGACAGGCACAAGAATGTGTTGAGAAGGAGGCTGAAATGAGCAAAATCTTTGGACCTGTGACATGGAATATAATTCTATCAGCACCTGATTTTTTTTGACATTTGGCAATGCTTTTTTCCTACAAGCAGGACGCATGGTATTTGAAATTCAGCTCTGGTAAGTAATCACACGTGATTTCAGAATTTGCTTTCCATTAACATTAATTCCAATTCAAAAGCATAAAGGTTTGTAAAGGGAAAACAGGCACAACCACATCAAGTCACTTGAAAGGCAATCATGTGTGCATTCAAACTGCTTTTACAATCTCAACCCCATTCCTTTCAACCACCCCATTTCATGGTGGCTGTACTATTTCTGTTGCTATGGGTATGCACACTTTAATTTTCTATCACTATTAGAATTTGTGTTAAGAATCCACAAATGTGAAAGTTCCATAATGAAATTCTCATCTTGAATGTGTTAAAACACAGCTGTGAAAGGCAGCAAGACTAAATCCAGGACAGTGGGTTTGCAGTAACAGCCAAGAAGCTTTAAACAGTATGAAAGACAGAAGCTAAGAGGTTCAAAGCCAGCTGTAAAAACTCTCATCTGACTTCTTGATGCAATGTTAAGCAGGGCTACTATGAAGGAAGATGCTGCTGCCTTGGATTTCATGTAGCATCTGTATTTCCAGAGAAATGCAACAACATACATAGCAAGAGAAGGAGAGAAAAATACGTGAAGGTTTCTCCAAGAAGCACAGTGATGAAGCCACAATGGGAGAAAATATCAACAGGAACATGTCCCTACTAAAACTTAAAAAATAATAGGTTGACTTAACTTTAAGTTACTCTGGGCTTTACTCAGGACACCATGATTCTTACATCCTCATAAATCCTTACACCACCACTTTTCATCAAGACTTGAGGTGCTTGTCTGAGTCACAAAGGCCAACAAGGCTGAAAGTCCCTTGGCTTTGCCTCCTCTTACTTTCATTCCAAATTCTCTCCATGTTTAGATCTAATTCGTGACAAAATTTTAAGATTAATCTGGAGAAACTCTTAATACTAAGAAAGTTTCCCTACTATTATTATAACCCTTTGACTTCCTAGGATGGTGTCTTTAAATGTGTCCTAGGTTCTAGCATTTACAAAACCATAACCAGGCCAGCTCAGAAATCTAAGGGAGCTCAAAGCCTTGGACATAATCCCTTGTACATTCAATACAGTTCATGATCCTTTTATGCATGTTTATTCATTTGTTCCTAGTTTTGCAATGTTAATGAAAACCAAACCCAAGCAAACTTTATTAGATTTTCATTGCAAATATTTGCAACTGAGATGCAGTTAATTAAAATTAAAACAAAAAATATACCTTGCAGAGCATATTCACTATGGAAAACTATTTATGTGTACTTTTCCTTGATCTCTTTGGCAAGGTCTGTGTTAAATCAGGATTTCAGAAGATGGGACTGAAATAATTTAGGATAGAGCCACAAATTGGAAACTTGCTTGAAATTTTCATCATATTGTGGATAAAAGAGATCAACTCTAAATGAAAATTTAAGACATTTGTTTGTTTTCCCAACCCTGAATCTACTTTAGCTGATACCTGAAACTTGCCTAAAAAAGTCCTTTATCAAGAACAAGTAGCAGATAACACCATACTGCCACAATAACACTGCTCTTTCCTACAGAAACACTACTTGAATCACTTACAAAAACATTGGCATTTAATAATTAAACACAAAATTATTTGCTACAAAGGAGGTTTTTTTTTTGTCATTGACAGTGTGAGATTTAATATCAGCATTAGTGAGAACTGGCTAAGTAACCATCTGATTTCACATGAAGGAAAACAAATGGATCACAAGAAAAGTTAACTTAGTAAAATTGCATATTCATGTTTATTATTTGCTTTCCCCTTTTATAAAACAAAGCTGTGTACATACACAGCTGTATACGTCTGCATATGTACATGCACCTGTACGTCTTCTTATCATTGTTGAGAACGTCATGACATTGAAAGATCATATAAGATCTAAGGCTAGCTCTTATTTTGTTAAAGGCACCTGCCCTGGGAGAAGATCAAATAATAAAAAGTTAAAGGGATATATTATTTTATTTTATGTCCTCCAAGGGTGCAATGGTCATTGGAACTAAGTGCACCTACAGAAACCCATTTCTGCCACTTGACAGCATTCTCCAGCACACACACACCACACGTCAAGGGCTCCAGCACAGCTTCCCCACCAGCAAAATGCCCTCAAAGGTGCCTGTCCTAAAGGCAAGGTTCTAAGCAGGGCAAACCCTCTGCAGTGGGGCTCTGGTGAACAAACCACAGCTCTGAGGGACACAGGAAAATTCACTATTGGCACAGCTTTTGAGGGCCCTTGTTCAAGTGTAAAAACAGTGACTCAGGACAAAGGAGGCCCAGCTCGTTTGTGCCACATCTTGGACAGCAGCTGCTGCCACCCCTCCCTGCTGCTGTCCCTCAAAGGGACATGTGGCCAACGGGGACACAGGGGTGCCACCAGCAGCCCTGGCACAGCCCCAGGGGACACCAGCAGCCCATCTGTACTGCCCTTCCTGCTCCCCCTGCCTTGCTTGGGTTTTGTAACACCCAAAATTGCTGCCTAAGTTCTGCTAAAAAACCCTTTGGATTCCTTTTTCAAGGAATTCATACAAGCCAAGAATCATTTGGTCCAAAAGCAAATTTATCTTCTCTGTTATTTTGGGGAAAACACCTTAACTACTATCAGTTCTGGAGGCTTGCTGTAAAAGATGCTCCACCCTCAAACCTCTCAAATTTATTCTCATTTACTCTTCTTTTACTTCCATTGGGTCCGTAAGGCCTGATGTATTTACATCAACACCTTTTCTTGCAGCTAGAGACCTCTCTGGAAATTTTACCTTTATCACTCGTGAAGCACTTTTAATACAGCACTGTAAATCCTGTGTTGCTGGGTTCATTGTTGGTTTTTGGATTTTTCTGGGGTTTTTTCCCTTTTTTTTTTTTTTTTTGTGAAGTCATCAGAAAACACTAGAAATAAATTCATGAGCCCTCCAGAGTAGCAAATTTAATTGCTGTTTTTTTCCAGGCTCTGTAGGACAAGTACAAGTCATGTTTCAAGCTGAAACAAAAGGACTGATTTATAGTCCTTTTTCCTTTGATATCAAACTGGGATCACTTCATAGGGATATGAATATTTTGAAAAGAGACTGACTCATATTTCAACCCTTTAAAGCAAATCACAAGAATGAAACTTTATGACATCATTTTAAAGCAATTGAAGGGTAAAAGTAGCTAACAGGAAATACTCATATCTGTTTAAAACCTTAGAAAATTAAATCAAAACTTTAATTTACTGTATTTGGGGTTATATATTTGTACTTTCACATAGATGGAAAATGTAGTGGACCTAATTCTAACACTCTAGCAACTAACATTGGCTTTGCTTATGGATGATATTAGCTATTGAAAAATTAATAGCATTATAACTTTCCAGGAAAATGGCAGGCTCTCTGGAGGAGCATAGCATAATGGCAGCTCAATTTATTTTGGTTAGGGCTGATTCTTGGAAATAGCTCAGCTGTAAGCCCATACAAATGCAATCCACCAGTGCAGGATTGAGGAATGAAATCCTTTACCACACCTAGAAATGCAAAGCTTGATTCAAAACAGCTGTTTCTAAAGGTTCTATCATCTGCTCAGGAGGGTAAAATAACAAATAAAAACAGACCTTACTCTTTGAAATTATGAAAGGTACCCTTATTCCACTAAGTGGTTGTTTATAAAGCTTTGCTTGGTTTGTTGTTGTGGTTCTAACACACCTTAGCAGTCACATCTATCCAGCAGGATTTCTGGAGGGGATCTGCCTGCAATATCTCTTCTTTAGTGTTAAGCTCCTGCTTGGCTTAATAAATTTTCTCTCAGCTTCTAAAAGTCATGGTGCCATTTTAGGACATGACTGTGCTAAAGAGAGAGCAAAGTGTACCAGGTAGCTTAGCTAAAATCATTTGCTACTGTGTGATGCATCTGTTACAGATTTTTCCCTGGACTGAGATAAGGTTGGAGCTGATTCATCTAGAGATGAATACCAGAAAGTCTAAATTGGAAGAGGGGATTATAAAGAAAAAAAAAAATCCTTAGGCCTTTAAATGATGAACTGAAAATGAAATATGCCTTTCCAAGCGACTTACAGGGTTTGCAGCTCTCAGGATATCTTCCAAATAATCACCTTTCAGTGTCCTGTGCTTACCACAGGAAATTGCTCCTGGCCAAGGCCTGTATGGTGACTGCAGACCACTGCAGCTCCAGGAGTGTGCCTTCACTCTGAGAGGGCACCCGAGCTGCTGCTGTGCACTCAGCCTCCTCCCCTCTCACCAGAGTGAGCCTCTCACTTGCACACAGCTCAGGGACTCTGGGTGCAAAAGCCCCACTTGAACAGACATTGGGAAGAGGCACGGTCCATAGAAACCAAAAAGCTTGGCTGTCTGTTACAGCACAGAAATCTCCCTGCTGAGACATGTGCAAACTCAGGACAATCTGTCTCCCACCTTGCTCATGGCTGATGCTCCCACATCCCACACCTGAGATGCCCACAGCTGACAGGAGAGCCACAGGTTCCTGCAGGGCTGAACCTCCCTGTGCTTGCCAGGAGAGGGAATGGCATCTTGATAAGGATGAATTGTGTCAGTAGGACATAAAGCAGGGTTCAATATTAGCCTGTGACCATCTTGTTTCACCAACGTCATCACTGTCTCCATGCATATGTTTTATCTGACAGAAGACATAAAGACTCAGCTATTCCTCAAGGCATTTTCAGAAGCATTTGTCTTGAGCTTTTGCTTTTCCCCTAAGTATTCGGCTCTAAAGACTGAGGGAATTGCTTAGGGTGACTCACCCAGGCTTTACTAAAAGCGTGAAACCCTGTGCTCTTACAGACACTCTTTATTTGAAACAGACTTTTCCTAAAAAGTCACTAGAAAAAAAAACAGAATTGCAGAAAATGGAAAGCCTATGCTCACTGCACCCCTGGGTTCCATAATCAGGGACTTCAGTCCAGAAGAACCTCCATTCAGAGCTCTGTACCTAACTCAACAGATCACATCACCCCCAGGAGATGATGCAACTCTGTGCATATTGCATAGCTCTGTGTGTGCTACCTCTACTGAGATCACATTTCACTTTAAATACATGTATTCTTTCTAAGAAAGACAGGTAAAGTGTTTAAAATTTTGGCCTGATTCTGTTGAAGATTAGTCATAATAAAGTAAGGAATGTATTTCTTTTAAAACTGCCATAAAGGTTCAGTGAGTCACTGTCCTATAGGTGCCTGGGAGGCAGCAACCAGTGGGAATTGCTGTTTTTACAGTAAACCATAGAAATGCATTGACTTACAGAAGTAACTATTAGCCAAGCTACTGAATCATAGATCTCATGCTGAAGCATTCACAATGCCATGATCCCCTGAGAATTTACCCCTTAAGCAAGAGCTCAGATGTAAAATCACAAAACCTAACAAACTAGGCACTATGGAAATAAGTTGAAAATTGAGGTGCAATTCTGCAATTTGTACAGCATTTAATAGTTACCAGAATGAAGGTTATTTCATGTAAGTGACAGAATCAGCCTCTCAGCAGGAAGTGTGTTAGCTCATGAATCAGCAGCAAAGCACCACCATAGAGGTACAATATTTGGGACTTCATCTGAATAAGAGCATACTGAACAACAAATTTCATCATCCTTTGCTGTTATACTCATCACCAACTCACCAAAGTGGATTCCTTACACTTACTCTTCATTTAGGTCTTTCTGTCGTGGACTGCTCTGCAAAATTTCTGTCAGTTCTGCAGTAACATAGCTCCATCACACAGGTAAAACAAGCCTTTGGTAAGGACTTAATCAGTGGATGCAGATCAGAAGAAAAATATTTATTAAAAACCCACACACTCTTGGCTCCTATGTTGAATTTTGCCTTTTGTCATAACACAGAGTCACAAGAGCAAAACCAGCCTAGTCCAGCACAATACCTGACATTATCTTATTGTGCTTCCCTGGCAGCTTGCAGAAATCCCTCATAACATATTTATAATCTGCTCTTGAATTGAGTGATACCAGTCTCAGCTACTTTTTCTGGCAAGATTTTCAAGGCCTCATGAGCAAGAAGCTTTCTCAAAGAAGACCACTGAGAAATCCAATTAAAGACAGCTTCACTAGAAAGAATAGCAGGGTTCCTCATTTATTAAAGCAACTAAATGACACAATATATGCTTTAACTGACTTGACATTTTCAAGATAATCTGTACCTGTGAGTTTGCTCTTGGAGACTCGAGCCTTGGGTTGCATGTTGGCTGCTGGACGCTGACAATGGGACTCAGCAGGTATCATTGTTTCTACAACTTTTTACTGGAAATGAAAATCTATTTTGATATTGGGCTGAAATTCATCTACAACACTGGCCTGTGGCTAATCATTGCCAAGAAAGCTGCAATGGCAGAAGTTCTCTGAGACAAAGAAAAACTTGGGACTGAAATTTACTGTCAATAAATTTAAGCTAAATGCACAGCCTGCAATGCTGTTCCTTTAAAAGTCATCAATCACTTCTTAAACTCTCTTAAATGACCATAAAAGCATGACTAAAGTTTAAAAAAATCCAATCAAAAGAACCCCCCATAATAAAAGTAGCTTCTTGCTTTAGATAAGATTTCTGCTCAGTAGAGAAAAATTGTCTTGGGCAAACAAGAGATGGGACATGATTCAAATTACAACTGTACACATAAGTAATTAAAAAAATTATTTGTTCTAGAAGAATGACTTGTACTCCAATGAATTGAAATCTAAATTATAAAGTTCGATCTTATTATGAATCCTTCATCTTTGCTACAGCCATGTCTGCCAAAGTATACTCTGTACTCCTAAGGGATTACTTTTAAAATACCTGAGATTCCATCCTAGCTACTTTTCCCTCAAGAATTCCTTCTAAAAAAAGCTCCTACCTTTGTATCTCACAACAATAAACAAGTCAGAAGGTTCTTTCTTCTCTTGACAAAATTATTGATTATGACTTTCAGGGATTAAAACCTAGTATATACCCCAGGAATTTAATAATTATATTTTGATGGCAGTTAAGTAGGTATTAAGACAGCAATATCTCAGAGGTAAGTCTTTTCCATAATAGGACAGAAAATGCACACTTACAACTGCACAGGTCACAATCTTGCTCTCAATCGCCTCGTTCTTACCAGAGCATTTCCCATTTTCCTCCTATTAGATCATAACAGCCCTAAGGAGATCTACCAGCAGTGTAGGTGACATTCACCCCAGGCTGAGGATATCCCCCTGGGCTGGTCCTGCAGCTCAGGGCTGCTCTGTGGGGCTGTGGCTCCTCTGCCAGGCCACCACCCCTGCCCCAGGCAGGAGGGAGGCTCCTAACGTGAGGGACACCCCATCCAGCAGCAGCCTGTGCTCAGCACCCGGCAACATCTGCCCACATCTGGCAGCAACACCAGCTAAACCATCCTGCCAAAGGGGGAGTTACACTCCTTGGGAGGAAAGGCTTTTGACAGGTTTTTGCTCAAGTAATTTGTGTGGAGGGCTGGTTGACCTTGGAAGATCACACGGTAATAGGAGAACTAATATATGAAATTGCACAAGGGATGACACAAGACAGCAAGCAACTGATTAGGAAGAGGACTTGGGGACTGTATCAAGCTTCAATGATTTTCTTAACCTGGATTCAATTTTATTAGAGACACTACTTGTTTTTCTTTTCCTTTTTTAAAGATTGGTATCTGTATTTCAATGACTACATGAAAATTCTTGCTATTCATCCATTTATTCTAATTGGTGCCATGCCTAAGCACCTCTGCCAGACTTCTTCAATGCAAATCTCCCATGCAGGGTTTTTGCACAAGGGACAGGCATCTGGGGCAGTAATTCCCAGGTTAAGGAGGGATCATCATGCTGCTGTTACTGCCAAGAAATGCATCTCCCATTCAGTCCCACCAAGAGGTTTCAGAAAGTCTCTTTGTTCTTCCAGCTACATCAAATCACACAAAATCACCCCTTACCTTTTCCAAAGGGCTCTGCCCTTCTCTCAGATACTCACAGCCACAACATTACTGCCTTAAGACTTGAGAAAAATTTCAGCCAGCAAAACCTGCCTCATTGAATAGGAGCAGACCCAGAAGCAGATTGAACGCAATTCTTCTTGACAGCTTGGAACTTTTACCCTCTCCTATCTCACTGACAAGTTGTACTGTAAGAAAGACAATAGACTCCTTCAGCATCTGTGTAAAATTACTTTACTCATTTATGCATTTATGAATGAAATCATTTAGGAAATGATACTTTGCCTCTGGGAAAGCAGGCTAGCAAACTTGAATAAATGTAATTACTTGCTTGTTAGTTATTCCTCAAGATGGATAAAGGTTTCTGAAAAATCTTGACGTGGTATGGGAAAACAATTAGATCTACCCTTCATCTCTTCTATTAGTTCCTACACAAATCTTTGATTATATTAATTCCAGGAAAACTGGGGTTTTTCTGCTAGGATTTCCCACCCATGTGACCATGGCAGCAAGAGTAACCCCACCAAAGCTGGCCCAGCAGAGTGGTAATTGCAATAATCAGTGTCACCAAGACATGCACAGATTTACAAGAGCAGAAAGCAACCACCAGACCTGAGTACCCGGAGCAGAGCCCCACCTTTCTGAATCAGCTCATCCGAACTACTGACACACAACAGCAAAGATTCCTCCTTGACTTCTCCAAAGATTAGAACACAAGCTGCAATTATTAGTTACAAGAATACAAAATCTTAGCTGGAAAGCTCTTTAATTGTCCTTTTTTTATAAAAACAATTTTATCTCAGCAAGCAGTTTATAAACATTCCTCTTATCTGCTACTGGGGTTGTTAGAATAATTTTTTTTCATAAAACAGTTAAGCTCTTTAGATAGATGAATTAAAATCTACATTTTAAAAAATAACCTCAAGCAACCTGCTTTCTGCTCAAATTAGCATTTGCCTTTGAAAATTGTCTTTTCAACTTTTGCTTCAAACAAAAGACAAAACAGAATAAAAATCCTAACAGGATTTTTAAATAACTATCTATTTTTTGTTTAGTTGTTATGAAATCCAGACAAATCCTCCTTATATTGAGCTACTCCATAATAGTTCACTGAAAACACTTCTGGAAAAAATTCTGGTTTTATTCAAAAATTGTGCACTAAAGAATTTGGAATTGAGCAAATCCTAGCTTATTGCAGAAAGCACTGGAGCAGACATTTAAATTTCCTTACAAGATCCCAATAAGTAAATTGTAAAAATAAAGTAAATCTCGTGTGTGTTTGCAATATTGTAGCTTTGGGCCCCTGACCACCCAAATGTGTCTGCAAACTAGAATGACCACACAAAAAGCAACAGTACAGAAAAGACCAAAAAATCCAGGTCTAATCTCCCAGACATGAACTATTTTCAGCCTCCAGTTCACACTGTTAAAAATTACATTTGTATTCACAACCCATGTTTTTCTCTTCAAGTACTGGTCTGAAACACACACAACTGGGTTTGAGACAGCACAATGCAGAGGAAAGCATAAATGCAGCAGTGAAAGCTGTCTGTGCACTCTGTAAGCCTAGCATTGCTTGCAGGAAACCAAATTAATAAGTTAAATATCAATATCACTGCAGCACATCATCTTCTCCCTCAGACACAGAGGGGCACACAGAGCCCACACCAAGGAACCGAGCACAGATACACCTGGCCTGGCACCAGCCACAATGGAGCCAAACTCAGGTCACTTTCTTTCCTTGTCCTCTTCATAAAAGGAAGATAAAACTAGAAGGTAAAACAGGAAACTGCTTTTGAACAAACAAATTCGTTGGATTTAATGCCCATTGTTTCATTTAAACACCTTGGTCAACAGACTTTCTACCCACAAAAATGTTTTTCAAAATCAAAGAGAAGGAATTAATGAGGTGACACTGGCATCACCACATCTGTTGACAAACTTAAAGCATCAGGGAATACTTTTTAATTTCTCCTCTTCATTCTTTGCCAGGTTTCAAATTTTTCTTGCATTTGAAAAAAAAAAATTTAAATATACACCACCTATTAAAAGCAATTCTGCCAGTTTTTAACAAAAGGTAACACTCTTTTCTTCATGTATATACTCTTGGTAAATGATTACACATGCAAGAAATTCTTGTGGCTGGTTATATTTAAGCTGCTTGGCCCAACAATAACATTGTATTTTTAATACGAAAAAATAAACCTCTATAGGTACAAAAGGACCAAATCCAAGACCCAGATTTATAGAGCCCACAGAGCAAATAGGAAAGTGTGACACAGCAACCAAGAACCAGCAGCAACAAAACCCTTCAGGTGGTGCACAGCCACAGGACCTTGCACAGGACCCACCATCTCACTCTTTGCTCAGGAACCTTTCCCCCTCCAGCACAAACAAATTCAGAACAACAGAAAGACAATCAAAACAAGACCAGCTTTTCACCTTCAGCTGTACCTGTGAAGAGCTCAAAGAACAAATGATCAAGGATTTTGCTCACTGTGCAAGTTTAATATTTCCCAATACACACTGGATGGCTGTACAGTATACTGGAGCACTGATTTAATTGGATCTAATTCAGTGTTGTTTGACAGCCAGACTAGCCTGCTGATGACATATACCACTGTTTTAATAAGTGAAAGGGCCCAGAATTGTTGGGAAAACACACTAAATAAGGAGGTGGCTCCCTTAGAAGGCCAGAATTCAGCTGGTGGCTTTTAAAAGCAACTAGTTTGTAACTGCTGGGTGCATTTTGTCACTGAAAGTGATTGCTTCAAAGATGTACAACAAATACAGGAGTTGCTGTTATCTGATTCACTGATAATCTGATAATTACTTTTAATGTCTGCAGATACCACAGATCTGTTGATTGTTAGCCAAGCTCTGAGAGATGGTAAGCACAAGACAGTGAGTTAATTTATTACCATCACCTTGTATTTCCTTCTTGTGCACTGGGAAACCATGAAAATATTGTTATCTTGCTTCTTGTTTAGCATAAATCCACTCAGAAGTATGTTATAAACAGCAAGCTATTGTTTATAAAGCGAGTGATGATATAAACATTGAAATGAAATACAGCAGAGAAAAATGGAGAAAAAATGTGGTTTGTTTGCATATTAGAGAAATGTTATATTTCCAGGCATAGGGCTTCCAAGATTATGTTTTAGAAGTGCTATTACTGTTTCTTGATGGAGCTCAAAATGCCTACTTTCCAGCTGGCATCTCAAAAGGTTTACAGTTACTCTGTCTTATAACAAACCAAACTTAAGAATGTTTGTCCTCCTGCAGATGCCCTGAAATGACCTAAATCCTTTATTTGGCCTAGAAACACAATAAAGCACACAAGACAATTTCCAGAAAGTGCTCTTTTGACTTCTTAGGATCTAAAACTACTTCTTCTGAATCCTACTACATCTTCCATGCTGGAAGCAGACCAGCCCTGTGGCTACAACAATTATTCCTCTTTACCAAACACCATCAGCATGCCTGGTGCTTAAAGACACCACGTCAATAACTCAGCAAATAGGAAAACAAATGCATCAAGGTCCAGCCATAAAATAAATCTTGAAAGACAGACTGGCACAGCCTAATCAGGTGTTTGCCCTGTTGGACAGAGTTTCCTGGGAGGCAGACCCAAAAGGCAAAGGATTCCCAAAGGAATGGATATTCTTCATGAAGGAAGTCTGGAAAGGTGCAATAGCAGGACATCCCCATGTGCTGGATGAGGAAAGGAAAGACTTAACCAGGGGGCAAAACAGAGCTTTGCATGGAAGTCCAGCAAAAAATGAATCCATGACCTTTGGAAGAACAATAAGGCAACTTTAGGAAGACTAAAATAATGTATTAATGTTATGCAAGGAAAAAATTAGACTGGCCAAAGCCCAAGTAGAACTTACTCTGGATAATACCATAAATTATAATAATAATATTTATATAAATATATTATCAATAAAAGGAAGGATAAGGAGAATTTCCATCCTTCATTGAATGTGGGAAGGAACAGAGGAAAAGGCTGAGGTATTTAGTGCCTTCTTAGCCTCAGTCTTTTCAGCTAAGTCTAGTTGTTCTGCAGGCACCCAGCCTCCTGATTTGGCAAACAGGGATGGGGAGCTGCAAGAAGCCCTCACAATCCAGGGGGAAATATTCAGTGACCTTCTACACCATTTAGACACTATGGGGCCCAGTAGGAATTACCCAAGGGGACTGAGAGTGTTAACAGTTGGACTTGATCTTAAAGGGCTTCTCCAACCTAAATGATTATATGATTCTAGGGTTGATGCCACACTATTACTCATTCTTTACTCAAGACTACAATACAGGCTACAAAGCACAAAGAGTCTTCTTGTTTCTGCCTCTTTTTTTTTTGTTGTTTCTATTTTTCATCTTAAACAAGCTTGCTTTTCTTCTAAATCTTCAAGCACTGCAATAAGTTTTTCCTCCTTTGGTTTAACTTTAGAGTGGATATGTCAGCCAAAAACCACCACCAGCTCTGGGTATTGATTTCTTCAAAACTCTTCCTGGTCTGACCAAGCTCCACGAGATGAAGGGGGGAAAAAAAAGAAGTCCCTCTCATCTTAAGTTGTGGCATTGCATGTTCAGCACACGCCACTAACTGTACCAAACTGCTGAACAACATCCTTTAAAGGCTTCAGAAGACTGCAAAGGTCTGCTACTCGCCTTCCCAAGGTGCCAGGGAGTTCATACAAGTCAGCAGTTGCACAACCTCACTCATGCTGGATCCTGCTCTCTTTTGGAATAAAAATCGCCTTTAACAGTTTAATGAAATATGTATCTTCCCAAAGTTAGTTACTGGAGGGAAAAAGCGTTTCTCCACACCTCTCAGTGGGTGTTGACCTCAGCTGAACCTTTCATGACTCACTGCCGTCCAGAGAATGCAACCAGAGACAACACAAGTGATTTGCTATTCCTGTGCCTCGAGCCCTGCCCTCAGTAGGGCACTGCTTTAGAGGGGAGGTCGTGTTTGTGACCCTGCTAAGCAAAGGGTGGTTCAGCAGTTGTGATGGTTTCTGAGCTATATTTTACACCCAGAGTCACAAACAACTGGTACAAGTCCAGCAGCTATGATGCACCACCGAGTCAGCAAAGTTCTCTGCTCAGAACCAGTCTAACAACAAGCTCTAGCTGTCAACCATCTGGAGAGAAGGAGACAGAGCTGCTGCTAAGCTGTTTCCAAAATGAGCCTTGCACCAAACTGTCCCTGGTGGTCCAATGTGTTCCAATCCTGTCAACCATCAGTGCTTCACCAGTCCTGTAAACCACATTCTGAAAAACTAAAAGTTTCCAATTTGATTACTTTGTCATTTATTTCATAGCTTCAGCAAGGTCTCTAATGTTTAACTTTAATGGTAGCCATAACTTCGACTTTTCTTAGGAACACAACTCATTAGAATGAATAATAAAGCTTAGTTTATACTGTTTCCCTCTAGTACAAATTTCTCCTTGCTTTCAAGATTCTTACAACTCTGATCCACACACGCGCACGTGTGTGTGCACTTAGAACTAAATATAAATTAAAGACAGGGATCACAACCCAAATTGGGTATGGAATACTCATCCAACCTTTATTGATGGGTGTTGTCCACCATGACATGAGTTACGTACTCATGATCTCCAAAACTTCCTGTGGCCCCAGCTGGGCATGCAATGTTGAACATGAATTATTTACAGTGCTCAGAAGTTTCCTCCTCCCCAATCCTATGAGCAACAAGAGCCCAGCCACTACAAATAGCATTTCTCAAAAAAATGCTCCATTTCAAGTTTGGGCTCCAAAATCTCTAGGGAGATTCTCCCACAGGATATAGTCTCAGGGAGTTGTTTCTGTTCCATTTATGGTCCGTTAACATTATGAGTAAAAAAAAAAAAAAAAAAAAAAAAACCAGAAAAGCCAAAACAAACCTTTAGCACACCTGAAAAACAGACCCATTATACTGCAGAGTTTTAACATTCACCCAGGGAAGCAAAACCCAAACAAAACAAGAGGCTAAAAGTAAAGATCCAAGACTCTGAATGTACTGCAAGGTCAAGGCTATTTCCTTTGTGCCCAATTTGTGGCAATCCACTGCAGCCATAAAATTGACATAAATCAGACATATGTGGAGAGCATTGAAAAATGTCAACATTACAAAAAAAATACGCAGCAGTAACTTCTGAGTTGGAAAGACAGTCATTTAAAACATCTCACACAAGATGGAGTGTTCACCAAATAAGGAGACTCCCCTGGAGCTGAGGAGATGGGCTGGGTTACCACATAAACCAAATGTTTTAAGTAGTGTCCTTACACTATTAAACTTAAAGTGGTGTCAGTGTTCCTATCTGTGCTTTAATTTCCACATTCTATAACCACTATTAAAACAAAATACTTCAGATTAGATCTAGCCTAACAAGGTGGAGTTTTTTTGTCTGTTTGTTGCTGGCTTGGGTTTCTTTAAAATGGTGTTTTATGTTGCCCTGGCTGCATATATACCAGGAGGTTTAAAATAATTTATTTCAACTGATTTATTTTGCTTTAAATATTCAGAGACATTTGAGTTTTAATTTGAACATTTATAGTCATCTCCCTTTTTTCTACTGAAAAAGGGTAAATTGCCATTAGCATGCAATGCCATATGATTGTAGACTTCTAAAATATCACGCAGTCTGATCCTTGCCAACAGCAAGCTCTTGTAATAATTTTTAAGCCTCAGAATCCAGGACAAAAGCTATCAGGCATCTCCCATCCCTGTAATTGCTCAGCACCTTTGAGAATCAGACCACTTTCATTGAGATGTCTAAATATAGTTTTAGATACTTAACTTTAGGAAATCAGATTTTTTTAAAAATGAGGTCAAAATGATTAAAGTAAATCTCATCACCTTTGACATTCATAATTAAATGAATATTCAAATGAAAGTAGTTTAAGACTGTGTGTTCTTTCTGGCAATACTCAGTTTTGAGTATTTTTTTTTCCTAATTTGCAACGTTTTATGGCTTTACTACCGAGACAGCTTGCTCTCAGTGTCTGAAGTGCAGTGGTACATTCCAGCAGGTTTGCAAGCACAGAAGCACCACTCTGCCACCTTTCTGATAAAAATGACAACATTCCAGTGCCTGGAACAGCTCAGCAGGAGCTGCAGAGGCAATATTCCAGCAGGTGCACCAATTTGCTGAAACACCAGGCGAATTTCCCCCTCCTTACCACAACAGGAAATGACAGGAACTGGAAACTTCAGCCATGAAAAACTCCAGACTGGGCAGCACCTCTTTTCTTTGGGAAGCAGAGATCCCTTTTCCCATTGTGTATTTGCCTCTACAGGAGTCAGAGCCCTGCTGGTACCAAGGTGTGATAGCCCTGCTCAGCTGATGGCTGGTACCTTATCCTGCCCACACATCCTGAGAAGTTCAGAGCTGTGCCTTCCTTTCTTTTTCTTTCATCACAGTTAGTTCTAGCGCAAACTTCCAACAGCTAACATAACAATCTTGTTTAAACGAAGTCTAAATGCATCTTACTCAACAATATCCTCTTGCCCAATAGGAGAAATATTTCACCTACAGTTCAATAGTAGGGCAGTGAAAGAGCACTCATTCAGGATTATGGAGCCCCCTACAAACCATAAGAAAAGCACAGTCACTGGTTGTTTGTTTTTATTTTTAATCTCACAGCAATTCTCTGCAGTTACTCCCACTATTAGGATGATTTTAACCAAGATCATTCTGTGTGCACATGCTGGTAAAGGGCAATGTAATGCCCACAGAGTCATCTGTAAAAAAGCAATCCCTAATACACAGCAGATAAAGGAGAAATTACATTTTCCCCCTCCGCCTGTGGTTAGTCTGGATGCCTCAATCCAATTTTCCTAACTGACTTTACATTACTCTGCAGTTACATGCTTGCACTTTAATGTTTATCTCCTAAATCTTGAGCCGTGCACTTCAGTCATGTCTGCGGAATATGTGATGTAATCTCACTAGATGTGTGTAATTAGAAAGATATAATCAAAAACCATAACCCAAAGGAGGATTTTTTTTTCTTTTCCAGACTTTACATTCATAGGCAATGTTGAAAACAGTTTGTAATTTAATCCCTGTATGCAGCAGATCACCAAAGGTTACACTGGATAAACTGAAAGGGCTTTCTTTGCTGAGAAAGAAAAATGGTTCATGTGACTGTTCAGTATCTACAACATGCAGAGAACCCCCATACATGTTCTGCTTCTGCAGAAAAGAGATTGCAGTTCCCCCTGTACATCTACAGGACCTGGAGGAACATATTTACCTATTACTGTTACTCAAGAACAAAGCACTGAAGCTCACTTTCATCTCCAGTGCAACACAGCACCACAACCTAGGAGGGAAAACTTCTTTCTCATTGTCATAACAAGATTAAAATGCCATTAAAACATGCAACAATCTCAGTAAATGATAATTGCTATAACTAATAGCCAGGAGATTAAATGAAGAGGAAAGAAGTTTGGTCTGGGTATTGGGAATGAATTCCTAATGGCAAGACCTGCAGTGCACAACCCCAGCAGCCCTGCAGGCTGCAAGGACAGCTCGTTGGGAGCTGGGGCTAATCTGCACACACAGTCACAGCAACTCATCAGAGAGGATTTTATAAGGCTTTACGCTTTTATTTATTTTATTTTATTTATTTCCGCTCCTCAACATACACAGAGCTTTTTACAAAATACACAGGGATGGAAAACACAGCTCCAAGAGCTTCAAAGGAAGCTTTATCAGTGGAATGGCTGGCACTGCTTCTCTGAAACCAGCTTCTGAGTGCCCAGCTTTATCTACAATGAGCCCACCCGCTGCAGGGACCGTGCTGGAGTGAGGACACTGCAGGGGTGGTCCAGCCCCCACTTCCAAGGATGCTTGCACAAATAGCAGGCAGCACACACAGGCAAAAGATGGATTTGAACAAAGTTTAGACCCTCTTTAAAACTCTTGTATGAAATTGCTTTTAATGAGAAATGGCCTTTTTTTTTTAAGAGCAATTTCAGACAACTGTTTGTTTCAAAAAAAGAATAAAAATGTTTCACTATGAAAACAAGAAGAACTACACTGATTGAAACACATTTAAACAGTCTTAGTAGAGTGACCAAAAAAAAAGAGTAAATGTGAATAAACATATAGACTTCTCCCCAGTGCAGTCTGACAGAACACCTTGAGCTGCTTCTCTTTATCCAAAAGTGGCAGCTCAGGGACCTGTGGGGCAGCATCCAGCCAAGCTGGATCAAAGAACCAACTCAAACAGAAGCACACCCAGCAGACTCCTCTTCCTCACAAGAACACAGCTATCTCATCTTTTGCAATTCCGCAGCATTAAAACCAAATTAACTACAAACAGTTTTCTAATAATTCTTACCTACATCTGGCACAAGGTAAATGTGTGTGACAAACATTTTGAAATGTGTCTGATGGTCATATTCCTTATGTTGAGTCTACTGAAGAGAACCAAGTGTGCTGAGCAGCTGAATTGGTTAACTTTTTGCTCTGACTGTGAATTGCACCATCCTCTTTCCTGACTGACATGGTCACTTATTAGACAACGTGTTATATGAGATGTTTTACAACACATTAATATCTGCTTCTCAACTACCAGCCATCTTATTAAATTCTCAGCATGTTCTCACTTTGGAGCCATCCAGATAATATAGACAGCAACATTAACAGCAATAAAGACATTGCTAGATGTAATGTAGTATCTAATTAACAGTGATCTCAGTGGGGCACGGCCAGGAGAGGACAACTGAATAAAAATCATCTGCATTATTTAAAGTTACTGAAATATACAATTAATGGCAACAGCACCCATTTTAATTAAAACTTAGAAGTTGTGATCCAAACTGGCTGAATCTGACACAAAAGTAATGGCCTTTATCAGGTTTAAAGCAATTAGCCAATTTCTAGCCATCCTTTTCTTGTCTCTCCCAATTATTTATGGTTTAATATCTGTTAAAGCTTATGGCCATGCCCATCACCAAGCAGCCACATTCCATACTGTGAGAACAGAGCTCTAAACACCTTTTGGAACTCTTCTCTCCCTTTTGTATTGGCCAACCACTGAAACAGGGGTCAGGGTTGTTTATCCCTGCAAGCTGCTTAGGACAGGCTGAGCATTGTCAGGATGAGCAAAAAGCAGAACATCCTACAGCTGGGAAGGCCTCAGGATTTTCAAGAAAGAAAGTGGCCACACTGGAGCCCAGTGCTGGACAAAAATGAAGCCACTTTTTAACATATTCCTCTTTATTTTAATCTCCTGCTCTTCTTCATTGCCAAAAGAGGGCTTCTACTCCAAGCTGTAATACAAATGCTTGGTTTCTGAGTCTGCTATACACACCCTCGAGGGTGCTTTCCAAGTGCTCCATCACCTGTTTCTCTCATCATTTTTGTTACATACAATAGCAAAGAGGAATGACATCTGTGTCAGCATGGGGGAGCATTTCTGCAAATACACAGGAGTCTGTGGTTGTAAATGTTGATCTACATTCATTAAAGCCATCCCAAGCCACTGAATCTGTTCTCAAGAAAGAATTTGAGCTGTCTGATCACTGAACCTCACTTTTTTTGGTACTCCATTCTCAGAAGATATTTTGTTTTTCTCTTCCAGAGTAGCACTTCCCCCTCAACTTGTGAATCATTTCTGGTCTTGTTTTCTGTCTCTCACAGCATGTCAGTTCCAATGCTCTGCTTTAATGAAAGACTTGGCAAGCCAGTACAGCTTTTTCACCTGTAGTTTTTTAAATTAATTTGGTATCTTCTCAAGCAGCACATTCCCTTACAGACCACATCAAGATAACACTTCAGCCATATGTGGATGAAAGCCTCTCTCCTCCCTGACACAGCCAACTCAAACACAAGCAGCCACTCCCAGGAAGCTGCTGCTAATAACATCTTTCCTCAATTTCCTTTTTCAGTTTTTCTTTCTCATTCATTCTCCTCAACAGGATATTGAAAGGTTTCTGACCTCCATAAAGGTCATTGCATTAGGAGATAGCAAATTCTTCTCTCAGCCTTGATATTTCCACTTCTCAGCCTTTCAAACTTTGGTAGGTATAAACTCTTCAGTTAATGAAAAACTTCTTGCAGAGACTCTCCAAAATATCCTTCCTTAAGTTTTTGCTTTCATCTCCAGTCTAAAACTGTATTTATTTAATCACCAAGAAATAAGCATTGTTCACTACGTTGCCTTTTATTTTTCCATTCCATCACAGATCACATTCACACACATACCCCTAATTCACCACTCCACTTCCAGAGAGGTTAAAAAAAAAAATAAAATCGGTCTTGGCCAGACTGATTAGTGAGACACAAAGTACCAGCTAGAAATGCTTCCTCATCGTGGCTTTTCATTCAGACATCTACTAGACACACATGTACATACTATTGTATGTAGAAACTTTTGTTTTTAATGGCAACTCACTAAATGGGCATTGTCAACATGCTATGTATTTAATTTGAAGGATATTTCCCTGCACAACATGTACCATGATTTCCCTAGGCACCGAGTTGAAACTGAGTTTAAATGGGTTTGATATTTCACTATTTTTCCTTGTTTTCCACAGTTCCTGCTTGATATTTAGTAGGTTTTAAGTGTTATAGAATCTGACAATAGCTGCATGCAATGCATTATTTACAAAACTTTTCACTTCAGTCTTCTACCTGACTGCCTGGAAAGTCAAACCATTCATAGACAGAAAAAACAACTTGTAAAATTTGATTTGTTAAAACCTTTATATGCACAAGTTGTTGAAAACAGTGAGGAAGTCTGTAGTCAAAGAACTGGAAAAACAGTGTTGAGATCAACTGAATCAAATCACTTAGAAACTGGAGAAGTTTTATAGGGTCAGGCTGCTTTCTGAACAGAGTATACCCTATTTAACTGAGATAAACCTGGTAAAAAGAACAAACTATTCTTTCCACAACTGCCAAAATAACAATCGGAGTCTGACTTGTCTTTAACAAAGCCTGGTGTCTAAATAATAAATTGCCTCAGTTCAGCTTGCCATGAGACTTTTTTTCCAGAAAAACTAAACTCCTATAATTCTAAATTTCATTTTTGTTTCCAAACCCATTTAGTCAAGTCCATGATGGAGCAGAAAACCTAAGAAGTTGGGGAGAGTGGTTTGCAATACTATAGTTAGTAAAAGGTTAAATTTCACTAGTCATTTCATGTTTTTAATTATTTGGTCTGTTTTAATTTCATGCCAATAACTATCAGTCCAAATGCTGTCAAACTAGGACTTTGTTTAAACTTCTTAAAACTTTGATGTTTTAACACCTACAAATTTCAAAAGGAAGCAGATTTGTAAGCACTTGAAGAGGCAAAGTGAAAGAGGCCAGAGCTTCAGAGAGCATCAGGACTCTGCTTCCTGACACCTGTGGCCTGAAGGACTGAAAAGCTCCTGCCAAATACTCCCAGAGCCCACTGTGACATTCCTCCTTTCTGCCTTTCACTCAGCATACATTAAACCAGCCTTGGGTTTGACTCACCCACCCACCAAAAGCTGTGCAGAGGATGAAACGTGAGGAAGTGATCTCATCCTGAATCCAGCAGATCTTTCATTGCCTAACGATGGACGTGGGAATTTCCCACTGCTTCTCTAACAGAGTTTTTTTTCTGGGGCACTTTCAAGGCTGCACTGCAGAACAGATTTACCAAGTTCAGCATTAACAAACCATAGCAGGGTGGTGTGCAAGAGCCCACAGATGGCTAATGAATAATTTGCTAAAAAAACACTTCACCATATATAAGGCAATGCCCAAAACATTATGGAAAATGTGATGCTTTCAGCAGTCCCAGGCTCAGCCCAGATCTGACATCACCACTACACTGCAACTTATGTCCACATTCAGCCCCTAATCAAAGGGCAACAAGCAAATTGCCCTCTAGACTGTACATAACACATCCCCTTCAAAAGTGATGTCTAATCACCCCCAGTACCTCTAAGAACACAACTATTTCCAGAATCCATATTATACTATCTTTGAAAATTGCTCATATCAAATCCCAATGCTACCAAATTAAACTATCAGCATAGCTTAAATAAAACAAAAGCTCAGAACATCAATTTCCACCTCGTAATCATTTGAGACCTTTCTAATGACAAACTGCCACAATGCAAATATAAAATACTCAGTTTTCTTCCAGCTCTGTATAGTACAGGTAATTTACTTCTAAAGTAAATTACAGCAGTATTTTGTCTTCTCTACTTGTCTTTTTTTAAACAAGAAAAAAAGTATGAACTGAAGATTACGACTGAGTTTGGATTGAATTTTTTTTTACATGTGTTGGGAAAATACTACATTCTCTGTTGAAGTGGCCTGTTTGCCATCAGCTTTAAAGCCAATTACAAGCTTAATATCACCCTTGTTCAGTCCATTTAGCCAAAACACTTTTACAACCATTCTTGTGTCCAGCAGTAGCTTAAGAGCAGCTTTCCAGTGAATCTGAAGATGAACAAAAAAAGCTGTAAAGCAAACAGGAGAAAGGTAAAGAGGATCTGCAGAAACAACAAGCAGTACATCACCATTTTGCGTTTTACTAGACACCTGCCTCTTATTATCCAAGTGCAGCCTTCCCTGTACCTAAAAGCAGCAACACTTAAAGTCAGATGAGAAAACACCATGTTTTACATTTGCTCATTCTTCCTTGCAAGACAAATACAATAGTCTGTATTGTACTAAAAAAATGGCTTTATGCGCTGCTTTTTTTAGCAAAATGAAATAATGGTAAATGAATAAGAATTCTATCCTGAATTCCATCCTGACATGCTGAGAATATAAATTATGTTTCATAAAACCATCACACATAACTAATCTAGGTGGGTGCTGCTCGCACAAGCTATTAGCCAGTACTTTAAAAGCTGCAGCCTAGTTTAGTGGAGATAATTTTAATTGACTCAAGGGTGTATCTCAATGGTCATGAAATTGTTAGGAAAATGTATTGCAGGGGAAGAGCATTCCCTCAGCTGTGGGGAGCACAGTCAATGCAATCTAATAATGCTCTGGGTTTCCAACTGCTAGATGCATTTTGAGATTGGAAGTGATTGCATTGAGGATGTAGATGGGCCACATAAATGGAAGCTTTTATTGCTGGTTAGCATAATTACTGCAACTGTCTGCACAGTGTTTGCATCTGCTGGAGCTTGGTTAAGATTTTTGGAGAGTCACATAATGGGAGAATAGTTGTTTTCACAATGAGCTGCTTCCCTGGCTATTTGCATGAAATGCATTCTTGGGGTTTGCTGCTTGTCTTCTCAAGAGGATAAAACATGAAATGGGCAGGACTATAACACCACTACCTGAAGAACCCACTAAATTGTGATAAATCATAGATAAAGAAATAGCTCAAACCAGTTATAGTAAGGCATCCCCCCAGACCCACAAACATTAACTGAGAATCTAGTTAAACAAGAAAATGATATTATAAAATATCTGTTCCTTTATGTTGCATCTTGGGAGTATTTGGCAACTTGAAAGAGACCTTAATTCAAAAACCCCAAACTGGAGATAGCATTTCTAAGTCAATCATCATTTTTCTCTCCCTCTCCATTTTTGGAGTGTTTGTTTTGTTGTAGCTTTGTACTCTTTTTCTTATTTGAAACCTTTCTTACTCCTGCACTTCTTTCTTTCCTTTACTCGTGCTTATATTACAGACAACAAACAATGTCTTGATTTTGAAATAACTCCATATCTGATTTTCTTATTGAATTTAAAGCAGGAGAGTTATGTTGTTCAGCTAAGCAAAGCTCTGCTCCTGCCATACCATTGCCATGGAGTCACTGAGAGTCACCACAATTTATCATGCACAGACTTGGGTGTCTATGCTGAGAATTTCCCTCCAACAGAAGTCAAACCCAAAGTTTCAGCCCTAATCTCCAAGGTCTGCCTCAGGGTTGGCCTCTGCCTCCTCTGCTCAGTGGGGTCACCCCACGGCTGAGATCCACAGCCATGGGAAATGCTGCTCTGGGACACTCAGCGTCTGCGAGGGATTGTGAGGCTGGGCTGTGCTTCCCAGCACTGGAAGAACAAAGCCTAGGACTCCCTCTTCTGCTTTGGCTTTTCCCACCTGGTTTTCGAATTAAATCGATAAGGGGGAGGAGAAAGAAGGAATTAGAAATAGCATTTGCTTTAACTGAGGATTTTTCATATGCTTTGAACTCTGATCAGTACTACCAGGAGACTGCCTCAGCTGAGAGCCTCCCAGTGTTGTGCATATTGCATTTCCCTTTAAGGGACAAGCATCTAAGAATTCCTTTTGCCTTTGATTTTGCCCAATACCCAGAGAGCACAAGCAACCAGCAGAGGCCTCTGACAAGTTGTTGGCCCTGCTCTAAGTGCCTGCAAAACAGATCAGACCTTATCGTGGCCGAGCCAGACACCATCACACCCCCAGAAGGGCCCTGGGGCTCAAAACCACAGCCTCACTTGTGGAGCCAAATCGGATCTCCCAGCGTTGAGTCCTGCCAGCGCTGGAAAACCAGTGTGCTAGGCTAAAGCTACTTATCTAGCTCATTTGCAACCCAATTTTTAAGATTAACCAGTCCACCACTGCTATAGCTAAATATTTAATTGGTCTTGAAACAGCAAGGGTAACATGAATCAGGATGCAACAATTTCTTGTTAACTGCAGGGGACGCAGCACAGGAGCAAGTAAGGAGATGTGGAAGCCATTGATTGCATTAGCACAGATAATTCCAAGGGAAACAAATTTTCCAGTCACCTCAAAGGCTGGGACACTTGCACAGCAGGTGCACTAAGCTGGTGTGTGCTGCAGTTACCTTTGGCACCACACATTCAGCTATGCTGATCTTGTTTTCCAATCCGTGGGTCAATGTATAAAAATGATTTATTTTTGTTACTAGTTTTGCATGCATACAGTCGCAGTTCATTAAAAGGGATCCAGCACCTTTCATGTGGTTTAATGTAAATTTAAATAAAAATCAAATTGGAAGGAAAAAGGTATTCCTGTTTGTTTGGTGGGGTTTTTTCCCCCTTCTCTATCACACCCAGTGACAGAGGTTAATGTCAGGCAGGGTGCTGTGTCCCAGCTACAATAAAATGACAGTGGTACCCAGCAGTAATTAGGGCTACTTGGACTCACACGTATAGCACATCTTTGGGAAGGCTTTTTGTTTAGTAAAACCAGTACAATAATCTCAATAGAAGAGGTGCTCATCTCTACTATACAAAAAAAAAAAAAAACCAAAAAAACCCCAAACCCTACTGGCTTGGGTCTTTTACATAGTGTCTCAACCAAAACTAAAATCCTGAAATTCTTTTGGCTTTACAGTACCTCAACTGATCATTTTCATCGGAAAAGCTGGCACACTGCTCTTTTTATCAACCTAGCCAGTAAAAATGGCTTAAAACACACTGTAGGCCTACATACTGGGAGTTAGACTGCAAAAAGCTTGTGCTAATTGCCTTCCAAATCCTGTATATTGTGTGTCTCACAACATATAGGCTACCAATGAAACAAGTACCAAGAGGAAGCAGTAAACACCAGCCTTTCACCTTGCACAGTAAATGCTTTCTGAAACACTGAGAGCTACAGTGAATATCTCCTGGGCACTGGTTGCTCTGCTTTCCACAGAGCTAGAGACACACTTTGCAGACAGCAATATACTTTTCAAGAATGTTTGGTGCATTAACCACAGAATTGCATATAAATAGTTCAGACTAAAGCTTGCTTTTAGGTACCAGTACAAAGTGTGCCAGGAGGAGACAAAACGTACTTAAAGACCTATTCAAATTTTATTTGAAGAATAAAAATGAGCCTCAGTTAAGGCTTTTTTCATTGCTACATCAATGCCAAATCCTTATTTGCAATATGTAGAGCTAAAGTGAATAAAGGGATCTATCAGTTCCAATCCTGATTCTTAGATACTCTATTATTATTAAGTACAATCTTTTTAAATGAATGCAAAATTACTGTCACTCAAGGTAATAAGTTCCAACTATGTAACTTGACAAATCTGTCATCATTATTACCTTGCATTTTTTCCTCTCCCATTGCAATTGCACAATATTGGCTGCCTTAAATTAATTGTTATTTTAATGAAGTAAGACCAATTTAATGAATTCAAATATGAAAAGGTCTGAATTGATTTTACATCTTTCCTTATCAACCTGGACTGCAATTCCTGTCATAAAAGTACAGGCTCTTCAAAAATAATTGTTCAGGACCAAATTTAAAAGCTTCAGTGGGAGCTTGATTTGATCTTCTATGTAGCCTCCAATTAAAGGAAATACACTACAAAAACAAGGTTGTTTCAATGCAACTGATGACAGCAGTGAATTTAATGCATCTATTTAAAACTATACAAAAATATGCTAAAAGCAAGATGTATAGATAAAGAACAAATGTTTGATTTTACACAAAACAGTCTCTCCAGATTTCCTAGGAAAGTGGCAATATCCTGCTGCACTGAGCTTTGTGATCATAGGTTAACAATTGCTTCATCCAGAAAGTAATCACCTTTATGATGGCAAAGTGGAAATCATTATCCTGGGTTTTGAAAGCCTGTAAATAAGTGCCTGAGACTGCCTATTTCCAGATTTATTTTGTCTGTCTATTCAAACATCACTAATATTATATATACAGATATTAATGTACAAGGAAGCTTAAAAAGCTGAATGTAACCACTCACCCAACAACTGGCCCAAAGTTCAACTAGAGGCCACTTTTGCTAAATACCCCTTTTTCTAGTATGTCCTCTTCCAAAAAGTAAACCTTTGCATAAGGAAAAATCTTTTATGAAGAGTAAAACAATTGATTTTAGAAGGATCAATATTTCATTTAGGATGCACATTATGCATCACTGCATAATGCTTTAATGGCTGGAAATGAATCACATCCAGAAAATCTAAAACCAGATCCTGTAATAAATATTAGCTTGCCTGTCAGGCAATCAAGCAGAACATTTCTGATGAATCTCTCAGTCACATGCTTGAGTCAAACCAGTGTCCTGTCACTCCAAGGGATAAACAGCCAAGGCTGAAGCTTTTGAGATCTCAAATGGGAACAGGATTTTTTATACCATATCTCCAAATTTTGCATGAAGAGTCCCATTGACAAGAAGAGTCTTGGCTCAAGCTCTTTGCAGGACTGTGTGCAGGGGCTGAGAGCCAAGGGCACCCAAAATCAGGGATCCCTGCACTGAGCTGAGCAGGGGCAGCCCCAGCACAGGCTCTGCTCCAGGAGAGGAGCACACCCAGCTGTGCTCTGCCTCTGCCCTCCCAGCAGCCACAGACACAGCCCAGTAACAGGGCTGCACTCCCAAGGCACATTTTCCATGGTAAGTAACACCTGCACCTATGCAGGCTATCACGCCTTCTTCAAAATTGAGGAAATGAAGATGATTTCTCTTACACTTTAAATAATCTCTGTAGTTGAGCTGCACAACAAGTTTCAAGGTAAATTTTCAAGGTATGTACTACATCTACAAGCATCTCTAAGTGGCTGGTTGGTAGCTAAACACACTCTCTGGCAGGGTTTATTGGCATATGATTATTGGATTTAAATATTCAAATCCTCTCACCTGAAAGCAACACTTCTATTCTCTTGCTGAACACTTCCACTCCAGATAACTTGTGAGAATATTTTTCTATTCCCATGCTGTATTCTGTTTGCCAACAGCAAATTGATTGGAGGTCAGAAATAAAAGCCAAGTCACCACAGTTGGGAAGGATGGATGATTTCTCACCTACCTACGTGGTTATTTTGGGCATCCCAGAGTGCTAATTTGGAAAGACAGGAAAAGTATAGAAGTAGAAAAACGTTAAAAAGCAAGAGTATTTTCAAGCAAATTTTGGGGTTTTTCCAAATGCACTCAGAATTATAGGTCAATATGAATGCTATTAGCATTAAATACCAACACTACTACTTGAATCATTAGCACTTTTAATAGCTCTGGGTTTTTGGGCTGCTAACAAACAACAGGACTCTTTTCTCTTATTATTTTTGTATTCTTTTATCTCAGGGTCTAGCATGGCTTGTAGTCTTCAAATAAACTCTCGGTGCCAGAAGTATGCCATGTACTTTTTAATTTTAGGTTTTAAGTAAAAATTTGCCATTCCTCTTTAGCTTAAATCATGGAGCATTAACATCTTCTAGCGATTAGAGGAACCACTAAACAGCATTGTCCTGACATATTTATAATATACTGCACTGGATCACGTTGCTTTTTACATTGGAATGAAATAGAGTTTTGTCTTCTGGCTGATATTCTTGCAGCTGTATCAGTCAAAGAATTTCATTTGATGATGACACTCTGTGGTTCAGCTCATGTTGCAATTGGCTATCTGTAGATGTTGGCTGGAGAGGGGCATTTTTCTTTCATTTTACATAAATTGGCTGCCCAAAATATCCAGAAAACTTAATATATTTTTGTCGATGACAATGAGCTTTTATATCCAAACAAATTCTAGCAAGAGGCAGTTGAGGCAATATAACAAAGTATGCAATGACGGAAGACAATTGATTATGTTAAGTCATTCTACATTAGTTGCATAACCAGAATTTATCACACAAAGAAGTCATCCATTGACCTATTCAAACATATTCTTATCAAATGCACATTACTCTGTTTAGCCTTTGGGGATGTTACCAAGGGACTTGGCCAGAACAGCCCAAAAAAACAAACCTCCCACCTCTCCTAATACTGTATCTCAAGATGGATACTAGGCTATTAATCAGATAAACATTTTTAAAAACTCCCAACAGTAATAACTAGCAACTGGGTTTTTTTTTTTCTTTTACATAGTTTTTTGGGATTTTTTTCCATAATAAATTTAGCTAGGAAGGCAACCAATCAAAAACCACAGAATCATTTACGCTTGATAAAACCTTTAAGATAAAGTCCAAGCACTAATGTAGAACTGCCACCTCCACCACTGCAGCCTGTCCCTAAGTGCCTGCAGGGATGGTCCCTCCACTTCCCTGGGCACACTCTTCCAATGCCTGATGACCTTTTTGGTGAAAAAATGTTTCCTAATCTCCAATCTGATTTTAAAGATTCAGAAACGAGTGGGGATGTCTCTTCAATATATTCCTGTCACAGGGCAGGAATTCTTCTAGCAATGTGTCCAGGGTCCAGTCTGGCTGTTCAAAAGCTCCAGCTCATGGTTTGTGTTTGTGCATTTCCACTGGTGTGCTGGATGGGCCTGTGGGGACAAGCTGCAATCACAGCTCATTTTTCACTGAGCAAACTGCAGCACAGAATATCAGAACCAGACAGACCTTTTTTCCTGAACCACACCACATTATGAGCTGGAAACTGTGCTGTTGTTAGGAAAGCATTCCCTGCATGACCTCAAGTGCAGCAATTCCTGTCACTTAAGCTGGGACAAAATCGAAGGAGAAAAATTCAAACCAAGCAATTCAGCTAGATGATGCAATAGGGAACATTTTAGTATATTGTAAAAAAAAATATAATTAAACACAAAAATCCTAGAAACCTCCTTCTACATGAACCAGACTGTGACTTAATCACATGAGCCTTTAGAAAAACCTCAAGACATAATGGGATTTTTGCAAGAGCCTTCAGAGCTGACAAGTCTGCTAAACAGACACTCAGCCTCATCCCTTTACTGAAGATGTTTTTATTTCCTATATTCTTTTGATATGAAATAAGCACAGACTGGAAGTATAGAGCTGCTTTTTAGCCAAATGTAACATATTCTAATATTGTACAACTTCAGACTCAAACTCAACACTGACTCATTGCAAAGTGGTGAAATTAGAAAACTGTCTTGGCCAACTCTGCAGTAACTCACCAGCACAGGAGAGCTTTACATTGGCAAAAGATTCACTGCTGCCTTTTCCTGAGAGCAGTCCTTCAGTTACTGCACTTTTTCAACTTTGCACTGCATAAAAAGGATGACCTGTGCATGGCCCAGATATTGATTTTGTGTTCTGAAGCAAAAGCCTCACAAACTTATTCATGGAATGATTCACAGCTTATTATACAATGTGTTTCACTAGCACTTCTCCACCCACTGCTGATTTCCTGAAGCTCATGAGGTAACCACAGCAATTACTTACATAGGAAAGAAATATGCTCCATTACAGAGGTAACACAATATGGTTTAGCAGGTTAGGCCCAGAGGAGGAGTCAGCACCATGCAGGCAGTCAGGTCTCTGTTGGCCACCAACAATTTGCATTACTGGTTTGTGGGTTGGACTTTTTTAAATAGAAAAAGGGAATTAATCCCACCTAAATTTCAATTCAAGTGAGGCTGTTTTCCACTAACACAGAGAAGTGCAAAGCAGTGTTACTGGGAAAATCCCCACAATTTTTCAAATTAATCTTAACCAAGATGCTAATGGCCCATTTGCTGAAAATGTGATATCACATATTCCCAAAAAGAAACCTACCAGAATCTCAAGTGAAACAAAACAAAATAAAATAAAACAAAACAAAACAAGAGGAGGATATTCCAGCCCTTTAGAAGACCAAGCTAAAAGAGTAAGGGTGGGCAGAGAGGAGTCAAAAGGAAATTATCAAGGGTGATGCTCTAACATAGTTCTGCAGTTCTTCCTCAGGGGAAACACTTGGGAAGCTCTGAAAGGTCTGAGCCTTCCCCTACCCCTGACAGCCCCACTGGGCACCTCTGGTGGGCTCTGGCCAGCACCACTGGTGGAGGGCTTAAGGCAAGTGGTACAGCACAAGGAAAGACAAAAGGAGTGGCTGCGGGGTTAATGAACATCCTTTGCCTTCTATTAATGAGGCAATAAGCTCTTAATGCAAACAGCTTTTTCTCCCGACTAGAGATCTAGAAAAAACATTTCTCCAACATTTTTGAAGTTAAATTCTCACCATAGACCAGGATATCATTTCAGGAGTAAAGAAAAAAATTACTGAGGTCACAGAAGCTAATAAGTTCTCCCAGCACACATTTAAAAATACTCTGTGCTACATATAAAATTTGTGAGAGATTATTCTGAAGTCCTCAAGCCTAAGTTAGCTCCAAGGGCACATCAGCTCTGTACAAGGCAGAAGAGAGAGCATGGGAAGGAGCCAGGTAAGCAGTGGAATCCTGTCCTGCACTCACATAACTTCTCAGAGTGAATTCCCTGAGACACCCCCACCACGTTTCCTGGGTTTTATTTGTACTCATAGCTAAGGATGTGCTGGAATCAACAAGGAAACAAAGACACTGTGTCAACAGCTTCAGGTCATCTTGCCACTAAGAGTCTCTCAACATCAGAAGCTGATTTTGGTGTCTGTTATTTTCATCACTACTGCCAATCAACAGAAGGAGAAAGGCAAACTCATCTGATTGATTTTCATTGCCCACAGCTAAAATCTCTGTCTTAACAGAGGTAGCAAACTTATCATCACACAACACTCTATTTTCTTTTTAGAACCGTGCACACAGTGAAATACTAAAGACATGCACCTGTCTCAGACAGCAATTTTACAGAGGAAGAGAGAATATAGATGATATTTTATCTTTGTGTACCCCCCATAGCTGCCAAAATTAGAAAATATGTTAACTCTTTCATTCTTTTATTCATCTGTAATGTTTACCAATCCTTATACTGTGCCAAGTTCCTAAATGAAAGGTTTGGGCCCAAATAATGAATCTCACACCAGGTTTTAGTCTGTTGAAATACAGACAAAATAAAATTATTTTCAAAATAGTCTATGCAAAAAATATTTCATATACTTGTAGCTTAATGGAAAGCACCAGTAAAAACAAATATTTAAGAGAGATTGAAGAATAAAAGCTTTTTGTCATTTGCCGTTTAACATCTAGCTAAAAGGAAATTAAGATTTATTATTCCTACTTTCTCTATATGCCTACTCCCACCTATGGTACCTCAGTTTCCCTGAGAGAAACTGGTCCCAAGAGCAGAATCCATTGTTTCTCTGACCATGGTAAAGATGGGCTGTGGTGGCATTTTCCCTCCCCACAGGTCTGATCTCAGAAATGCTCCTTAGACCTCAGCCTTGACAAACAGCACCTGGGCTGAGCTCCTCTGGCTGCTCCCAAGAACTTGTGCAGGCCTAATGAGATCCTGCTTTTTTCCCTTTTTTTTTTTTAATTGAACACCTTAGACACTTTTTTTGCCTGAATGACAACCCAATAATATGATAATATTTTTGTCCTTAAACATTCAAAGACAGCTTCCAACCCAAAATGCAGCCAGAATGGAACATTGTTATGACTAAAGCCAACTCTCTTGGAGCCCTATAAATAAAGGGTCCAAAATGAGACCCTTGGAGGTCTCAGGGTCTGCAACCACCAAACTCCCTCTGAGTGGGGCCTCGCAGAGCCAGTGAACTCTCATCTTTTCTGTTCTCAGATGATTCTATTCTCCTCAAGGCTGAGCCCTTCACCCACTGAGAAGATGCAAAGGCATCTGAAGTGAATATTTCACAACCTTCAAGGGGAGTTTTTCACAGGTACCTTGTGCACACTCTGAATCTCTGTGCATATGCTATAGCGAATGTGCCAGGAATGCTGCTCTCCTGCATTCTTAAGTACCCTGTAAGTTAGGCCTGTAAGTTCATATTGTGGCATGCTAAATCCTACACAAATCCTTTGCTAAATTGTTTAACTTAGGTTATAAATGAAGTTTTATGTTGTTATCTGCTGTTAAGTTTAAATGCTGTTGTGCCTCTGGGCCGTGTTCCTTTCTATGCTTTTGTCGCTTCACCCAGTGCATCATTTTGGATTTATTTCAGTTTGGATTGCTTGGCTCTGGATTTTTGTTTACTTTTCCTTGGTGTGTCCTAACCATTTAGTAAGTAGCAGAGTGAACCTTGCCAATGAACTTGGTTGTGCTGTTGCTTTTGTATTAAACCTGTTAGTACTGATGCTTTTGTCCATGATTCTTTAAGTAACCTAAAAACACTCATTCACAACATAGGCCGTCTTTTTTTNTGCCAAGATGTTTGGATTTTTTTTTCCCTGAGCAGTTAATTTCACATCCAGCAACGTGTGCAAGTAATGTAAAGTTGTCCCTTCTGATACAAGACACCTCAGACTTGCCTGCACTGACTTTGATGTTCTGTCAAACTGTCTGA
Source organism: Spizella passerina (assembly GCA_013401375.1). Classification (NCBI taxonomy): domain Eukaryota; kingdom Metazoa; phylum Chordata; class Aves; order Passeriformes; family Passerellidae; genus Spizella; species Spizella passerina. Next base: position 34,134 of record WBNQ01088492.1, read on the forward strand.
GCCACAGGCACACAGACAGCAGCGACTGCAGGGCTGGACACAAATCCCAGCCCAGAGCCTGCACTGGCATCCACAGGTGCTAAAGCAGAGAGCTCCACTCTCAGGACTGTTCCTGCCACATTAGATGCAGCCTCAGCCCTGTTGCTGGGTTTAAGTTCTTTTTGAACTCCTCTCTAAGGTACATTAACACCAATCAAGTTAAATGTGTGCCACCCATTTGTTCTCCAATCCTTGAAGCGATTAGGAAGCATATTAACAGTTCTGTCTTGAAATGGAAAAACAAACAAAGCCATTCCATGGTTAAAAGCAGACTCACTCCTGTTCTGATCTGAAACCCCATCCACAGAAGTGAAAACAAAAGGAATAATGCAATTATGTTCACACATTTAGTCAGTGAACATAGTCAGTGATGTAACTCCAATATGTGAGTATTCTGTTTTGATTTATTTAGCAACTTTAACCATAAAGGGACACAACAGAGCCCTGCTGATGCCAGCAGCTTACCCAGTCATGTTTCAACAATACAGCTCAAACATGAGGACCGCAGCCAGCAGACCTGCTCCTGTGCTGATAGCTGAGCCAAACTGGACACTATTTTCAGCATCTTTGTGCTGCACTGCAGAAATGCAGCTCCTGTGTAACCCTGTCCTCTTACAGGCAGCACACAGGGGAGCTAAGGAATTTATCCAAGTTTTCCTGCTCTATCACCATTTAAAAAAACAACAGCAGCACTGGACAAGGCTGGCCAGCAGTGTGCACTCTTCCTGCTTTCATGCTCACTGTGGATGAATTAAACTTGGAGAACATTTGAAACATTTGTCCAACATGCACTGCTACCAACACAAAGCCTTTTCTTACAGTCAAAGGCAAGAGTATGCAAATCCAGGCAAGAACACAGCCAGGACACAATGTGTTCTGAATATCCTGACTGGCATCTAGTCCCTTGGGAAGCACTGCCAGCAGGAACAGATGAGCTACTCTGTGCTGAGAAGGTTTAATAAACATGGCAGTTTTCAGCAGCTCCCTGACACCTCCACCATCTGCTGCAGCAAGATATTATTGTGAAACAAGAGTCATGCGAGCCTGAATGTGCTTGGAGCACAGAGAAATGAAACTCATGTTAACCAAAATGGGGTGTAACAGCACAGCTACACACTGGGAAATATCCCCCAGTGGGTCTCCCTGTCTGATG
>WBNQ01088494.1:0-38399 GCA_013401375.1 Spizella passerina
CAAGGGCTGTGCTTAGGAGAGGAGCTTCATAAAGCACAACCACATGGGTAACTCAGGCAGGTAAGCAACCCAGTGCAGCAGAATCCTCCTCTTTGAGTATTTTATTCTTCTTACCTTCCTCTGAAGTTTCAAAATCTTCACACAGCACTCCACACCTTTGTGGATTTCAATAAACTTCACACTCAGAGTTCTCAAACCTGCTTCCCTGTCATGTCTCTTTCAGCACTTACGTACAAAGCAATCCACCAATCCTGCTCCCTCCCTAAGCTCCATTCTTGGAGAAATTTTAGGAGACTGAGACAATATACAGTGTGTTGCAAGAATCAGAACACAACTGTACTTTGATGCAGGAAAAGCAAGGCCTGCAAGGGAGATACCCAACACACATCTTAAGCAACTTCTCTTTTAGAACAGCTTAGATAAAACTCATCTGGTCTACTAATAATTCTGNTTTGCTGCTATTGTAGGAATCACGCTTGCCCTAAAGAACAGTGAAGCTCTAGAAAACACTGAAGTGCCAAGAATATTTAGGCTTCAAGGCCACAACACTGGCAGCTGCAGAAACACACATTAGCTGTGTCTAGGAAGGAAGGTAATGCTAGTCTGTTCCTCTAGTAAAACTGCTGTATCCACAGATACCAACTGCCAAACATGAAGTCCAGCATTTTGTTCTGTGTTATACAGACACAGACAGAGCTTTTACACCACAAAAGGGAACTCCACAGTGCATATTTTGCTAGCTGCTGACTTCACTGGTCAAGTTATTTCTAAATCACTATTTTAAAAGCACTTTATTACAGTAATGGAGTCTTAAGACAAAATCTGGAATCCCTTTATGGAAGAAAAAAACCTCAGTCTGAATCCCACTCTCTAGTTTGAAATTAAAATGATTGGGCTAAAATATTTGTTACTTCCTGCAGCCCTTTTCTGTCCTTTCATTAATGTTTTTCTATCATACTGATGAGCACATGGTCATTCTGTAAGCTAGAGTCCTCAGCTAAAAACAAGTCTCATTCTGTACCACAGGAGTCACAGTGACCTGAGGTATGACTGGGCTCCTGATAGGCATTTAGGCAACATTATCTCAGTCTTAAGATAAGAAGCAAATCTTGAAGCTAAACAAATGAACACTGAACAGGAATGTGTTCTATATTTTAAATTACTTGAATCAAAAATACATAACTCCTGTAAGTTTTCACCAAATTAACTGCTTGAGAAGTTCACACACTGGCAGAGTAAATTGCAGCAGATTAGTCTGAACTAGACCATATCTGGCCATATTTGCTGGCAGTAGAAGGTAGTGCCCTGTCACAAGGATGTCTGAATTTGTAACACTAGGTTATTTTAGCAAACAAGTTTTCAAAGCACTCACTAACCCTGGGCCCTATGGATCATGATTCCAGAGTCCTCTGATTAACCTGACATGCTTCCACCTTGGGGAAGCTTTGCCAGGAGCTCAAGGAATGGACTGCCCCCATCCACAAGCAGATGTGTGAAGGAAGAAAGGGCTCTTGCTATTTTTCACCCAAGCCTTTGAGTAGCACATTACCTATGCCTGCCCCTGAATATACCAAGAGCAATCCTAATCAATTTTAAGAGCTTCAAAAGAGTCTAGAAATGGGACACAGAATTCACTTTTTGTCTTTATCAATCATAATTCCATTGTACTACCATATCACTTTTGCCACTATGTTGTTTTTTACAAGAAATTAGCGTGCAAATACCTCAAAGTCACAACAAACTTATCTGACCCTGACACACACCGATTTAACATGACTGAACAACCAGCAGTCATAGTACTTGCCTATTTTAATCTAACATGCAAGCCAGGGCAACTGCATTCTGCTCTCACAAACTAGAATAACCCACACAGGTTCTTGCTAGTTAGCTTACCTTGCCATGAATATTAAAATTGCTGTTTCTTGGTGCACTGACATTCTGAAAGCTCTTTGTATACTGTGGAGCAGGTGTCCAAGGAGAGTGCGGTGCTGGGGTTGCAATCATCATAAAGAAGGGTTCAAAATTAGATTTGTACTCCAAGAAGTCCAATGACATGTTGGCCTGTGAACAGTGTTGTTTGAGAAGAAAAGTCATGCCTCAGAGGAAAAGAGCAACTATTTGACAAATCCAAACTAGACATTCATAACTTATTTAGAGCTCGGTAATACTGCAAACATTTAAACTACTTCAAAAACTTACTGCTTGCTCACCTACAACTGTCTAGAACAGCAGTTCATAATAAAAAATAACCCCAAGTGGCTCATGTTAAACAAATCATTTTTCTCACATCTTCAAACGACTTTCTACTTCAGACCCTTGCATGAATTAGACCTGGAAAGCTCATCAGAAGTTTGGGCCTATTCCAAGCATAACAAAATCCACCTATACTCTGGTTTAATCAAGTAAAATCACAGCTTTCTTCAACACAGTCCAAATCTGAGACTTTAGGATGCCATCTCCCATCTGACAGATGCCAGTTTAAGAGCTTCAGCTTTCTTGAGAAATAGCAATAGTTCTGAGAAAAAAAATAAATTCAGCCCCACTGTTTATAGCCTATGCTCATTCTACAGCAAGCTGCAAGATTACAAGAGTTGAAAACAGGAGGTCTGGTGAAGAACAGTGCCAAAATGCACTCACACCACTGCACTTTCATTTTTGTTTCAGCCTATACACAATTTCAAGGAGCAAGTCAAAAGAAATTGCAAGTTCCATTTTCACTTCCCCAGGTCAGCCTTTAAAATTACAGCTTCAAAGGTATTACTTGTAGATGAGTTATTCGGTATTCAAATCTTGCAACATTTTTTTTCTGCCTGATTAGTACACCCCACTTTGGATATCCTTTTCTTTCTCTAGGAAAAAAACAATACACCAGGAATTCCCCTCTTCCTTCCTTCTAAATTTAGCATCTAAGCAACAAGGGCTCAACTTCAGTTATACGTCAGCAGAGTCAAGAAAGGATAAGAACCATTCAGAAACTCATAGCGTGGCCAACTTTGATTTCATTAGGAGCTTAAACTGCAACATGTGAGAAGTGCAGTAAAAAGATTCAGGTGCTTGGATGCTTAATACCAGACTCAAATACCCAGGTGCCCTTACACAAGAAAGCTTGAGCATCACATCACGCAACACAGGAACTTTGCATAAGCAATTCATTCCTATGCACTGCCCAGCAAATGAATTGAACACTGTCTCTGGAATGCTGGCTACATGTTTGGTAACTACAGGAAGAAAGTAACACACTGAAAATTGTGATACACTGCTGTATCAATAGGTAACATACCACAAATAAGCAGTTTATGCAACAATGACCTGTTGGACAAAATGCTTACGAGCTGCTGAAGGATCAAAAAAACCCAGTACAATGCCAGTAATAGGATAGTCTCACTTCTGGCTTATCAATTCCAATCTAGCTTTAGACAATGTAAATCTAAATTTAATCAGACAGCTGTTCAGTACCCTAAGAAACATCAATCAGTGCTGTTGCTAGTAAGCAGCTGTCTATATTTGAGCGCCCAGTGGAATTAAACTCCTCTGGGTGCGAATGAAGTACTACAAGACTGAGGAGGAGACATTTCTAGAGAAGAGTTTCAGTGAGTGCTAACCTATAACAGCACATCAAATTATGACTCCAGCTTGGCAGACACCCCCTACCCCCCCACCAGCCCCTTGCCAAACAGGGCCTTAAGAGAGCTAAAGCAACTTTTCCATCCCTCCTTAAATGATCTGACATCTTTGTTACCTGTCTTTATTTTATGCAGATAAAGAGGCTAAAACCTCCCCTGATCAGCTACACATTGCCCTCATATACTATGAAGGATTGATTAAGCTTTAATATTTACAAGTTATCGGACTGATGGAGTTGGAGACTACAAGATACTAACACACACCTAAGAAACAAAACATGGTGTGAAGTTTATTTTTACATGCTTCCTACTGAAATCCTGGCCCAGTTAATCTGTTACAGAAGTTGCATATTATAATGAAACATATCCTTGTATAAAGTAATTTAAATCTCTGCCTACCTGTTTCTCCTGCAACTCAGCAGTCAGTATTAACTCCTCAGTGAGGCTACTGGCTAGCAAATGGCTGGAATCCCTTTCCTCTGCACAGCTCAAACATAAGCCTGTCATTTTTAAATATACTCGGTCTTGCTTTGCTGATAAATGCCATGCACCCTCAGGACAGTACAATTGTCCATTTGTGAATTAATACAGCCTAATAAATTATCTCAGCCTTTCCCAAGTCCCCAGCATGAGGCATTATCTGGTCATAAGCAGTTTCTGTACCACGAAGTGCAAAATTTCTTACCAGTACATCTGTCAGATAATCTACACTGTAGTTCTCGCCATGCCTTCGTGCTTTGCCATTTACTGAGAGAGTATAGTTGTAGTACTTTGAATTCTTCTCCTGTGAAAAAGAAAAGTGACACAAATACTTATTCAAAACAACATGTACATTGATTATTTGAAAAAACCCAAATTAATTGCCCTCGAGCATTTGTCAAATAGATTATGAGCACCTGCCATAAGGATACTGCAAAAATTCTCAGAAGTAGTCTCCATCAACAAAACTGGTTTTAGTGCTATCTCACACTGCTCTGGCTTTACAAATGGCTTTCTTTTCTCCAGGCACTCAATAGGAGTACCCCTTGTAAAAGCCACAGATCCAATGTACAATTAAGGAAAAAGGGAAAGAAAATTTTCATTAAATCATTAGATGTTCTTTTCCTGCTCTTTCATGACCAGCAAAGATAGAACATGAGTTGGATTATAAAGCAACCAAAATTAAGTTGTTTAAAAAAAAAAAAAAAAGAAAAAGTCACATACCAAAGCATACCAAAAACTCCATCCAGGAGGGACATGACCTACTCCCCCTGCATCTTCTGCTCCATACTGAAAAAAGACAGAACATGACTCACAGTTTCAATTATGATGAATCAAAGCTAGACATTATGTTTCATATTCATGTGCTTTATTCAGCACCATGTTGAGCCAAATTCAATTTCAGAATGTGGAAAACCACATATATATGCATATAAAAACACATGGAGGGCCTATTAAAAGAAACCAGGGTTCAATAACTAGACAGTAACTGAAATCTTAGCAATCATCAGTAAAGTTTAAATATTACCCCCTGCTCCATTCTGCATGTGAAAATATGCAGAGATCCTGGAGAACATAATGTACATATCAAATAATGAGTAGTGATCAAAACATCCATGTGACAAGACACTTGCAGGCTTTGTGATAACAGTTCACAAGATACTAAAGAGAATTCCACACAGACCAACAGCTTCCTTCATCCTCCCCCAAGAGGGGTAGGAACTCCAAGTAATGCCAGCTTCTTGCCACCTCAGTGCCAAATAATCTACAACAACTAGCCTTTAAGATAGCAAAATAGGGAAAGTAGCTGCTGAGTCAGTGCCAAACTCAAAACAGAGGGTGCCTTAGAGCAACACAAGGGGTTTTCTCAGGGCAGCCCTCTCCAATCTACCCTCCCCTAACTGCAGGCATGAGAGACTCTGCTGAGTCAAGGGATGCTCAGAGGAAGCCAGCTGAGTTTCCCTTCCCCTTGCTGCCTCAGGAACATCAGCAGACAAATCCATGCCTGGCTATGAAGATTCATGTTCCATTGCTTTATAATACCACTGTTTTCCAGCATGAGATGCAAAGCAAACATGCTGTTATGAACCCTGTAGCTCATACAGCTCCTAATCCAATTCCACCACACAAGAGGAACACACAGCCTTACAGCTTTCAGTGCTGAATTTTACATCTTACTATGAACTCCTAGAAACTACATCCTAGTTAAAAAGACAAAAAACCTAAAGCACACATATACAAGTGACTCAATAATAAAGTGTTGGGCAACTGCTGTAAAAGAGCTCTGAAAATACCTGTTCTCTCACAAATTTGCCTCAGTGAACACTTGACTCTTACAACAAACCACAAAAAACCCAAAAAAACCCCAAATACCTCATTTAAATACTTTCCAGCAAAGAATGTTTGATAACCACACATAGCTTTGAGCAGGGCTGGGAAGGTGTATGGTTCTTGAATCTTCTGCCACAACTTGCTGCTACAGTTCCCTTCCAGAGTGTTATTGACGACATGATGATTATGTGGATATTTTCCTGTTAAAATGCTAGCTCGACTGGGACAGCAAAGTGCACTGGGGACATACTGGAAAAACAGAAGGAGGAGATTTAAGACCTGGACAGTAAAACAATTTTATGCCAAAATTTACAGTTTTTAAATATCAGCTAACAGGTTGACTAATATATTAAACAGTCAAACCTAAAATCTGCACATGAAACCAGTTTCAGGCCTCTGCAGCACATGCCCTTCAACTTCTCACCACTAGACTGGACATGGTTTTCTTTTAGGCAAGAACCCACTAAAATACTGTCTGATTATTGACTCACTCCATTATTTTAGCCATGGAGGTACACTAGAATATGAAAAGAGTGAAATAATTTTTCATTGTGCATGAAGCTGATGAAAGTTTTGAGCAGCTTCTTTTAATATTCAGACCACGCAGTTTTACTTTACAGATTAAGGAAGTGAGCACAAGTGCTTTCAGAAAGTGAAACTACAGATTTTGAACATCCCCTTAAGTTATATTCATTTGAGACCTAAAAGCAGGTAGCAATTGAGTTTTAAGAACCTCACATCCATATCTACAGGTTTCATAAAGATGATAGCATTTTTTGAGATCTCAGATGACCTATGATACAAAATACGTAAACGCACACGCCTCAGAAGTTCAGAGCGTTCATGCAAACACTTACTGCATTTACAAAAGTTATTCCCATCTGGGCAATAAGAGCGTTAGTCTTCTTTAGGGGGGTCTGAAAGGAAAGCACCAAGAAGGTATCAGCTATAAATGCAAGGATGCCAGGTGAAGCCAGGGACTTGAAGCAGGCTGCCTGGAAAAAGGCCCAACACCACAGGTTTTAGGAACAACCCCGGCAAGACACTAAGAGTGCCCTTTCCTTCTCGCTAAGGCCTGGCGTGGCCACAGCGATTGCACAAGCGGGCCCAAGTGAGCCCAAGTGTGGAGTGTTTACGGGAATACCTATCTGCAGGGGCTGTTCCAGGGAGGCCCCAGCCGCGGCCCCCGAGCCCCGCGGCCCCGCAGAGCGGCTCATCCCACCCGTGCCAGCCCCACCGTGACGCTCCTTCCGCGGGGCTGCTCGGCCTGAGGCCGCAGTGAGCCCCTGCCCGGCTCCGGGCTGGGCCCAGCGCGACCCCGAGCGACCCTCGCCCACACCGCGCCCGCCGAGCCCGGTCTCGCCGTCCGACAGTCCGGTACGCGACCCGGGCGGGCGGCGAGCCCCCCATGCCACACTGCCGCCAGCCCCGCGCCCCCCGCCGCAGGGTTACCATGCCGCCCAGGCAGACGTCCTGGTCATCGGTGAGGATAAGCACCACATTGGGCCTCCGCGCCTGCCGGACTGCCCGCGCCGGGCCGAGCAACAGCAGCGCGGCCAGCGGCAGGGCCCGGAGCAGCGCGGCGGGGGACATGGCGGGGGACACGGCCGGGCCGGGCGGGTCGGGGCCGCCACAGGCGCGGAGCGGCCGCGGAGCCGGAGCAGCAGCAGCGCGCGGGCCCGCCCCGCCCCCGGCATATGACCCGAGAAAGCGGGGGGCGGGGTCACGTGGCCCAGGCGGCAGCCGCGGCCCCGCCCCAAGCCCCGCCCCCGCGCGGAGGCGCTTCCCAAGCGTGAGCTCCGCGCTGCACCGCTGAGGGCTGGGGAAACATCCGCGGGAGGCGTGCCGGCAGGATACGGGCAGCTCTTCTGGGCAGGAGAATGGTCATCTCAGCCAAGCCATAGGGCAAGAGGCAACGGGCAGAGACTGATGCACAGGAAGTTCCACCTGAACATGATGAAGAACTCGTTTACTGTGCTGGTGACTGTGCACTGGAACAGGCTGCCCAGAGAGGTTGTGGAGTCTCACTCACTGCAGGCACTAAGGAACTGGCGGGACGCAGTCCTGTGCAATGTGTTCTGGGATCACCCTGCCTGAGCAGGGAGGTTGGAACACTCAACCTTACCCATTCAGTGATTCTGCCCATTCCTGACCTGAATTAGTCGCGGCTGTTACGCGTGTGGCTGGGCCTCCCTGCACCGCCACCGGTGCCGCAGCCAGAGCCCGGCTCTGGCGGCCGTGCGGACCCCGCCATCCGTTCCGAGTTACAGGCGGTGTCGCGGGGACCGGTCACAGTGCAGGTACTGAATTGCTGCCAAAACCGGGCCGCCCCTCCAGCGGGGCAGCAGGAGCAGGACGGCCGGCAGGACGGCGGTGAGCTCCGCGGCAGCCGCACGGTGCACGGGTACCGCGCCCGGTGTCACCGCCCCGAGGCGGAGCGCGCTCCCCGCCCCTCGGCAGGTGCAGCGCCCCCGCCCCGGCCGCTACCACGGTGCGCGGGGAGGGAGCGGAGCCGGGCGCGGCGCTCCTGCCTGGGCTCTCCGGGCCGCTTCCCTTTCCCCTGCCCGCCCCTCCCCGGCGTGTGACCGTGGGACGCGCCGAGCCCGGAACCCGGCGGCGACGGCGCGGAAGATGGATGCGGCGGAGGCCGGCGGGGGCGGCAGGGCGGGCAGCAGCGCCGACAGCCTGGCCGAGGAAGAGGAGGAGGAGGAGGACGAGGCGGGTCCCGGCAGCGGCCGGTCCAGCCGCACCTCGTCGCTGGTGAGCGGGCTGCTGACGGAGCTGTACAGCGCCGCCGAGGCGGCCGTGCCCTCGGGCAGCGCCCGCTCCCGCGCCCTTCGGGAGCTGCAGCAGCGGCAGAGCCAGGTCAAGTACCTGCGGCTGAAAGGTACAGCCCGCCGGGGCCGGAGCTGCCCCTGCGCCTCGCTTTTCCTCTGTGCCTGCCAGGCTGTCCTGCCCGAAGATGCCCTCCGTGCCTGCGCGCACGTGTCTATGTGTGTATCTATGTCCATTTCCAGGCTTTCTGCATGGGCGTGGGTCCCAGAAGCTTCCCGCGTGCTGTTAGCTGAAAGCTCCTTTAGACTAGGGCCTCCTGTGCTGTTGGCCCCTCTTTTGTTTCAGGGGCTCTAGGAGCCGAATTAGGGTCGTCTGCTACTAGTTCCTGTGACAGACTGCCTAAGCTTTTGTGTTACTGCGAGTTTGGTGCTCTTCCTCACTTATAGTAATTAATAAATGTCCAGTTTCTTTTCTTTCTTTTCTTTCTTTTCTTTCTTTTCTTTCTTTTCTTTCTTTTCTTTCTTTTCTTTCTTTTCTTTCTTTTCTTTCTTTTCTTTCTTTTCTTTCTTTTCTTTCACTCAGTCCTTATTTTCTGAATCTAGAAGAGATGCTACACACAGAGTATCATAAGAGTTTTTCTCAGAGTGTTTTATTTCTACTGGACATAAACTAAACTGGAGAACTGTAAAGCTTATTTGGAGGTTGACATGTCTTCTGAAAAAAAAAAGGAGTGTAATGAAAAATGTAAATGCTGAAGTCAATCAGAATCTAAATGAATTTTTTAAAGAATTCTTCTGGAAGTTAGGTAGCCTCAACAGTGCATGTTTGTGAAAGACCGAGACGTGCAACTCCAAGCAGATCCAATGAAGAGGAAAAGAGAACAAAGGCTTCTTGTCTCCTGATGTTTAATCACTTTTGCTTTTGATGAGGAAAAAACCCAAGATGTGACTAAATATGCCTGCTTTTCAGAGCTGTACAAACAGCTATCTGCTTCCTTGTTTGGCTTCTTAATGAGATGACGCCTTCTGATGTTACTAGGAGGTAGCTCAAGTTCTTCTGTGTGTCCTTTGGCAACCTGCAACTCAACAGGAAATTTTCTTGTTCAGAAATATATTTTGTGGTGTTTCAACTCATTAGTTTTGCTGCCAAGTTACTGTTTTTTTAGAGGCACAGCTAAGTGGCACAAGAAAAGAGTAAAAATCACCAGACATCTTTGGTGGTGGCTGTATAAATTAGTTAGTACAAATGCAACTTTTTTTTCTGTGTTTTTTTTTTTTCTTTCAAATCCATACATCTAGTTTTAAATTACATTGCCTGGCACAGGTGGTTGGGAATTGTATCTGAGCAACAGGTGCTGAAACAGTGTAGTGGTTATAAATTTCAGTATTTTTTTCCAGTGGCTCCTCCATCCTTGCAATCATACTTTTCACTAGCCCATGGTTGATGGTCATTTCAGCCTATTTTTTCCTTTTCTTTAAGCTCTCCAGAATTATTGAAACAGCTTTGCCACATGAGCTGAGCTGTTTACCATCCCACTGACAGTAGCTTTTTTCAGATGGGTATATATTTTTCTCATTAGATCAAGTTACAGAAGAATGGATTTTTTGGATTGATTTTCTTTCCAGCATCAAGGGACAGGGGTTGCACTGCAAGTGATAGTTTGAAAAGTTAGCTGCAGGGAGCAGGCAGCTGTGTAGATGCTGGTGGCAAGCTGTGCCAGGCTGTTGCAGGGAGGAGCTGAAGAGGTCAGCGTGTGATAGGCAAGACCCAGGGCTCCACTGGTGGGGGGAGCGTCTGAGAACAGAGCACAGGACTCAGAAAAATTAATGGACTTAAGACATCTCCCCAACAACTCCCTTTTCTGGTCCTGAAGCTCACCTCATGGTGGGGCAACAGGAATATTAGAACTAAGCTGAGACATTTGGATGAACTGAAGGGGTCTGGTGGTGCTATAACTGGCCGGTGGGGATAACTGAGGCCATGACAGAAGTCATCTAGTTGCATCTTAGTGGAAAGAATTTCCCACTTAGAGCTTATTCTGGAGTTGCATTTGTAGCTCTGCAGGCAGCTTCTTGAACATGTTCCCTTGTCTGTTACAAATGTATATCTTGTCCAGGCAGCTTCTGGAAGGTACTGTATTTAAAATGTATCCCCTGGTTGCACTCATTGATATATTCTGTCTGTATCTGTCACATTCCTAGAAGTTTGTAACAGTTTAGTTGTTAAGATTCATACTCTGTGCAATAAATTGACGTACTTTTGTTTAAAAGAAAATTAAAGACTTTGGCTCAGATTCTGAAAGTGTTTATAACTGGGAAATACCCCAGTCAATAGAGCTTGTCATTTATAGAAAGCTTGTATTTGTAAATGTCTGTGGGGCAAGTGCCTTTGCGTGTCAACTACAATAAGATGCTTGTGAATCTTTTGGCATGTACTGAAGTTGTTTTCTCTGCTTGTTGGCAGATGTTGATGAATTAACAACTATAAAACGAGAACTGAATTACAGAATTTCCGTTCAATCGGCAAAGTTGCTCCGTCTTCTGAAGCAGAAAGACAGGCTTGTACAAAAGGTCCAGAAGAACTGCGACATTGTCACTGCTTGTTTACAGGCAGTTTCCCAGAAACGCTGTAAGTACTCTCTGTGTGCTTGTGTAAATAGTTTGTTTCATTAATGTGGGCAGTGTTTCATTTAAGCCCTCACACTTAATTTAAAGTCAAGAGGCCAGGCTATGCTATTCCTTAGTTATGATGACTCCTAATGATGTCAGTTTTACCTGGAAACAAAGTTCAGCTAGCTCAGCTGGGTAAGCTGCAGTAGCCTCAGCTGTTAATTCTGTGTAACTCCTATCTACCAAGCTGATCCAAGGTGAAGAGTATTAGTAAAAACAAACCTACTTCCCTCAAAGCCCTTTATCAGCATCAGTGTTTTGGGGGTTTTGAAACATTGTGTGGGAAAGAGAAGAAATATGTTCTTTAATTGTTTAGCCTTTTTTCCCTGCACAGTAAAACCTTTTTATTTGACTTGGCAAAGTTGTCATCTTAAGATAGACTGAAGTGCTTTTTGGTAGTTCTCCTAAAGTAAAACTTCATGTATCATCATATGTAAAAATAAATAGAAATTATGCCTTTGGAAAGGACGTGTGAAAATAACCTAATGTTCCATCTTATTTTTTCATTAACATGCAGCGTGACAGGTACAGAAATGTTCAGGTACAGTAAATAAAGCATGGTCTTTTCATAAAAATGTCTGTAGGAACTTTGAGGTGCATGTAAAGACTTTGTTGAAACAATTTTACTGTAGTGGCATGTGCTAATGTAGTCAAGGTAAGAGCTTGTGTATTAATGTGAAACTTAATTTTTAAGCATTTAAAAGCATTCCTTTGTTTTACTTAAACCTGGCATGAAAGTTTTTGGCTGTCATCTACTGTGTAGGCCTATTTCTTCTTAAAAACTCCTTTCTTAACATCAGCTTGATAACCAAGGTCTCCATGCCACCAGTATGGAAGCACATACTATAGTCTCCTTTTAAATGAGACTACTTGAATCCACTATGTATTTAGAGGATTTGACAGTAAATTCTGAATGCATTTCCCCCCACATAGTGGAATCTCTGTGTAGAGGTAGAACTGTAGCCTTCAATTAACCTTAAGTTCACATTCAGCTCTTTGAATGCTACCATTAAGCAATACCAATTGCAAACAAGTACTGTTTCATGAAAAGNCCTTGCAATCATACTTTTCACTAGCCCATGGTTGATGGTCATTTCAGCCTATTTTTTCCTTTTCTTTAAGCTCTCCAGAATTATTGAAACAGCTTTGCCACATGAGCTGAGCTGTTTACCATCCCACTGACAGTAGCTTTTTTCAGATGGGTATATATTTTTCTCATTAGATCAAGTTACAGAAGAATGGATTTTTTGGATTGATTTTCTTTCCAGCATCAAGGGACAGGGGTTGCACTGCAAGTGATAGTTTGAAAAGTTAGCTGCAGGGAGCAGGCAGCTGTGTAGATGCTGGTGGCAAGCTGTGCCAGGCTGTTGCAGGGAGGAGCTGAAGAGGTCAGCGTGTGATAGGCAAGACCCAGGGCTCCACTGGTGGGGGGAGCGTCTGAGAACAGAGCACAGGACTCAGAAAAATTAATGGACTTAAGACATCTCCCCAACAACTCCCTTTTCTGGTCCTGAAGCTCACCTCATGGTGGGGCAACAGGAATATTAGAACTAAGCTGAGACATTTGGATGAACTGAAGGGGTCTGGTGGTGCTATAACTGGCCGGTGGGGATAACTGAGGCCATGACAGAAGTCATCTAGTTGCATCTTAGTGGAAAGAATTTCCCACTTAGAGCTTATTCTGGAGTTGCATTTGTAGCTCTGCAGGCAGCTTCTTGAACATGTTCCCTTGTCTGTTACAAATGTATATCTTGTCCAGGCAGCTTCTGGAAGGTACTGTATTTAAAATGTATCCCCTGGTTGCACTCATTGATATATTCTGTCTGTATCTGTCACATTCCTAGAAGTTTGTAACAGTTTAGTTGTTAAGATTCATACTCTGTGCAATAAATTGACGTACTTTTGTTTAAAAGAAAATTAAAGACTTTGGCTCAGATTCTGAAAGTGTTTATAACTGGGAAATACCCCAGTCAATAGAGCTTGTCATTTATAGAAAGCTTGTATTTGTAAATGTCTGTGGGGCAAGTGCCTTTGCGTGTCAACTACAATAAGCTGCTTGTGAATCTTTTGGCATGTACTGAAGTTGTTTTCTCTGCTTGTTGGCAGATGTTGATGAATTAACAACTATAAAACGAGAACTGAATTACAGAATTTCCGTTCAATCGGCAAAGTTGCTCCGTCTTCTGAAGCAGAAAGACAGGCTTGTACAAAAGGTCCAGAAGAACTGCGACATTGTCACTGCTTGTTTACAGGCAGTTTCCCAGAAACGCTGTAAGTACTCTCTGTGTGCTTGTGTAAATAGTTTGTTTCATTAATGTGGGCAGTGTTTCATTTAAGCCCTCACACTTAATTTAAAGTCAAGAGGCCAGGCTATGCTATTCCTTAGTTATGATGACTCCTAATGATGTCAGTTTTACCTGGAAACAAAGTTCAGCTAGCTCAGCTGGGTAAGCTGCAGTAGCCTCAGCTGTTAATTCTGTGTAACTCCTATCTACCAAGCTGATCCAAGGTGAAGAGTATTAGTAAAAACAAACCTACTTCCCTCAAAGCCCTTTATCAGCATCAGTGTTTTGGGGGTTTTGAAACATTGTGTGGGAAAGAGAAGAAATATGTTCTTTAATTGTTTAGCCTTTTTTCCCTGCACAGTAAAACCTTTTTATTTGACTTGGCAAAGTTGTCATCTTAAGATAGACTGAAGTGCTTTTTGGTAGTTCTCCTAAAGTAAAACTTCATGTATCATCATATGTAAAAATAAATAGAAATTATGCCTTTGGAAAGGACGTGTGAAAATAACCTAATGTTCCATCTTATTTTTTCATTAACATGCAGCGTGACAGGTACAGAAATGTTCAGGTACAGTAAATAAAGCATGGTCTTTTCATAAAAATGTCTGTAGGAACTTTGAGGTGCATGTAAAGACTTTGTTGAAACAATTTTACTGTAGTGGCATGTGCTAATGTAGTCAAGGTAAGAGCTTGTGTATTAATGTGAAACTTAATTTTTAAGCATTTAAAAGCATTCCTTTGTTTTACTTAAACCTGGCATGAAAGTTTTTGGCTGTCATCTACTGTGTAGGCCTATTTCTTCTTAAAAACTCCTTTCTTAACATCAGCTTGATAACCAAGGTCTCCATGCCACCAGTATGGAAGCACATACTATAGTCTCCTTTTAAATGAGACTACTTGAATCCACTATGTATTTAGAGGATTTGACAGTAAATTCTGAATGCATTTCCCCCCACATAGTGGAATCTCTGTGTAGAGGTAGAACTGTAGCCTTCAATTAACCTTAAGTTCACATTCAGCTCTTTGAATGCTACCATTAAGCAATACCAATTGCAAACAAGTACTGTTTCATGAAAAGATGGAAATTCTGTCTAACCCTTTTTGATTACTGCTTGACAAATTAACTCCTAGTGGTAATTTCAGTTAGTTCAGAAATTACAGGGCTGATAAATTTGATCTCTTGTTTTCTGGCATGATTTTTATTATGCTCTAATCTGATTCTACAGATAGAAAAAAACTATTTCAAAAACTCTATGCTCAAAACTGTGTTCAGTGTCTGAAAGTTGAGGATCTGTGAGTCTTGCAGCTCACACAGGGAGCCATTGACTCCTCATTCTTAGACCTGTGCTGGCTCTTGGTCTCTGCTGGCCTGGCCCCTGACAGCTTTGGGAGCCCACATCTGACTTGCTTGTGCTTCAGAGCCAATACAATACAATAGCCAGCACAGTGCCTGCAGCACTTGAACCCCAGAGTGAGTAGGGTAAATGTGGGGGAACAGTTGCCAGGGACATCTTCATAACTTACTGTGTTTCTCATTATGCTGCTGACCCTTGTCCTTAGCAGGTGATGCTTGTCTTGCATTCAAAAAGGTATTACCATAGAAAATAAAACTCACTGCAGAGTGAAATGCATTTTGGTTGGACACCTGAATGTTCATGGCTCTGTTAAAGGAATGATAAATTGTTCTGTAGAATATATGATAAAATCAGTACACTGTGTAGTACTTCTGATTTGTAAGCTATATGAATGAAGCGTTTCATTTTAATAATGCTTTTTAAACCTAAATTTAAATAAATTCTCCAATGAAGAAAATTAGTAAGAAAGAAATCACAGTGATGGCCTCATGGCAGACATGGCACTTCTTTCTCTTACTCTGAGTCCATATTAGAAACAAGCAGAGTGCTTTATACACTTAGTCATTTGAGAAAAGCAGAATTCAGTAAAAAACAATGAGGTTTTGCAGCTGTCATCTAAAGGGTATGTGAAAGACATCTCTTGTATTTTATAGAGTGACAGCTTGCTTTCATTACTAAATATACTTTGACTGATCAAATTGCAAACCAGAAGTTCCTTGAATCACAAATTGTGATTGGTTTTAATCAAAACAAACTCAAAAGCCAGCAAAGAAACAACCCAAACCAAAACCATGTACTATCTATAATTTATTTAGGAATTAAAGGATCCCACTTGATTGCAAGTCAGTCTGGCTGGAAGGAAGCAGGAATTAAATTTGATTCAATATAAAAGAAGCTGAAGTTACAGAAACAGAAAGTTCATTAATATTCTCGTGTATTTTTAATGAAGAAATAGTTTTAGTAGAAAATTTCCCAAACATATAAATAATTTCTCTGTCATAGCTGTGTTGCTATGGTGGTGCTGTGTATATAGTAACTATAATACTTTTAAATGGGCCTCATGCTGTTTTCAGAAAGATCCTTAGTATTATTTTTTGTAATACTTGTTTAGAAGCTATGATTAAAATATTAATCTTCTGTTATTTGAGCATTGCTTCTGTATAGAATTTTCTAAGATAACAGTAAACATTTGCTTTCTAGTTTTTCTTTTCCTTTTTCTGGTTTGATTGAATGCAGTGCCAGTAGAGGGAGACAGAATGTTTTATTTTGTGCAGAACTAGAGGTGTATCTCTGGTTTTAATAAGGATACAAAAGCCATCCACCTTCCTTAAACATAAAGGGAAGTGCTTTACAAATGTGATCAGGTAAGAATTGGATGAAAAGGTTTAGCATCAGGTCAAATAAATGTTACTCACAAAGGAAATATTAGTTTTCTTATATGAAATAGATGGAAAACAGTGACAAAAATGTTTTTACTTATAACTGAGATCATTAATTCCCACATGGTTGTTAAAGCTATTCAGCAGCTCCTGACTAAATGACTGAATGTTTTGGAATCCAACTCCAGAAATTCAGAGGGTTATGCCTCAGAGTGCTAACTGGACAGAAAGGCAGCATGAACTGGCATCATCTGGGCACAGATTTGTCCCCTGCATGTCCCCTGAGCACGAACAGTTTCCTGTGGAAGGCTGGGCTGTGAAGTCTACTCAGTTTCTGAGAACAAGTTACTGTCTCTATGGCATCAACTTTTCTTGCAGGGTATGGAACTCAGAGGAAACTGGGAAAGCATTGCCTGATGTTATTTGCACGATGCATGATTAGGAAGGAACTGAGCAAGATCCCATTACCATGTGTAGCTGGAAAAGCGCAACTTAGACATGCAAAAGTAATCATACAT
The DNA here is from genome assembly GCA_013401375.1 of Spizella passerina. Lineage (NCBI taxonomy): Eukaryota > Metazoa > Chordata > Aves > Passeriformes > Passerellidae > Spizella > Spizella passerina. The sequence goes on from WBNQ01088494.1 coordinate 16,915, forward strand.
CTCAATTAAATTTCTGGTTTTGTCTCTTCATTCCCTTCTCTCAGTCCTACTGCAGCTCTGTGTCCTGTCCCATCTTATTTTTTTTCCTGCCAAATGCTTTATTAGCTTTTCTTACATGACCCAGTCTTTAAATATTGAATTTTTCAGCTCTGTCCCATTTCCCCATCCCTGCATTTTGTCTATCTTGCAGTGTCTACCCAGACTACTCCCTGTCCTTGAGCTTTCTTCACAGTATTCCTTGGCCCCCTTCCACTGTTCTTCCTTGTCTTTTTCCTGTATGTACTAATTATCTACTTGCCCATTTTCTCTATTCCTCCTCTTCCCTCAACATGGTTACAAAACCAAACCACAAATTTACAATTTTTAGTTCATAGGATAAAAGTTTGGTTAAAGGTGTAAGAACAACTTTAACACAATGTAGTGTGGTCACAGCTAATACTGAGTTGATTGAACTAGAACTTGATAAGGTTCTTGGAGGAGATGAAAATTTTTCATAATGAAAACAATCAGCCACTGAAATAATCTCCCCAGGAAAGTGGTGGATTCCTCCATGTTGGATGCTTTTAAGATTTGGCTGGACAGGATGCTGGACCATTTTGTCTAGACCATGCTTTTGTTGAGAAAAGTTGATGATCCCTGAGGTCCCTTCCAACCTGATATTCTGGGATTTGGTGAGGATTTCACCCTGGGTCAGATGTCTTGCATCAAGGGACAAGTACATATTAATGATGTACATATTAATTACATTATTACTGATGTAATAATTCATGCATATTGAATTTTGTCTGTGGCTCATCTGTCTCTTCCCACTCACTTCCCTGTAGTTTGATATACTGTTGCAGTTGTATAAATATGCTTTAACCTGGAACACCCCACATGCTGTGGTTTAATTTTTTTATTTCTTAGGAAGAATTGAATTGCTCAGTGAATATTGCTGCTGTGGCAGTTTAGTGGAGGTGGGCTGGGCACTGGTTAAGCAAGGATTTTCTGATCCATTCTGTGTCGTGTGCTGGTTTGCCAAGAGTGAGGTAATGGAGCAGTTAGGAAAGGAGATAACCTGTATTTAGTGATGCTGGAGCTTGGCTCAGTGGGGATGGTAGCTGTGCTTGCTCCATCAGCTGCACTGGGCCACTGGGCAGCAGTTCTTTTGATCTGGATGGTGAAGTTCACCTGCTGGTCCCTTGGGATGGGCATGCACAAGGCAAAATGGCTTTAGATCTAAGTGTGCTCTTAACTGACTTGGTCACTGTTACCCAGAATTATGAATAAATTGTGTAATTTTTGAAAATATTGCAAAAAAGCCCTTCAAAAGAGCCACCTATAGTGATGAATATAGTATTAAGTGCCATTTGACTAAGATACTTCATTCAGATTCAGCCAGCAGGGATTCTGGAAAATCTGAAAGTTTATTCAATTATAATTGGAGCCTGGGCTGAGAAGGATTACTTTTCTTTTAACATTAGGCTTGGAGGAGAAGAACTGCAAACTTTCTGCAACCTTCATTGCTGTGCATCAGGGCATTAAGAAATGTTTCAATAAGTAGGTGTGTGTCATGTTTAGTATTTGCTAATATAAATTAGATTGTGTATTTTGAGTATCTGTTAGACTAGAAGAGAGCTTGAGTGTTGTCAAACATAATAACAGCTGTGTGGAGCACAGACTGACAACTAATCACTAACAGAATAACCCTGAGGAGTTTTTAGGCAGTGAATTCCATGGTTATTTTCTTTTGATGAGAATATCATCTTGGAACTGGTGTTTAAGCAGCGCAGCTGGGATGCTGGGATTTGGGGAGTACTTTAACAGAGCAGCAAGTCAGTCAAGTTCTGGTGTAGCACTGTGTCCCATCCCTCTCACAGGATATTCTTCTAGAGAGCTATCAACGTAGTGCCCAGATTTAAAGTGTAATTGTGCTGCTGATGGGATGTGAACACAGAGGGTGATCTTGCACATAATGAATTTTGATGTCTTTGATCACTTGACGTTCAGTAGCATTGGTAACCCCGTCACAGGGGGAGAGGCCACCCCACAGCAGTGTCTCCAGGCACCTCTTCAGGATGAGCTGTGCTAGCCCCAGAATGCTGACAGGTGTGTGAGTCAACAGAAGCCCTTGTCAGGCTAATTAAAAATACTTAAACTGATTGCCATCTTCTCTTGCTGTAAAAACAAAGCTGTAATGTCAATTCTAAATTGGCAAACTGTGCAGTCAGTTTCCTTACAAACCTGGTAAACTGTGTGATTGTTCAGGTTTGATACTTCTCAGAGGCCACTTTGAGGCTAATTTCAGTTTCTTCACTCCTAAGGTGAAGTAAAGTTTCTTTACTTTTCTGGTGTTGAAAAGAAAATTTTTTTCTTCCTTTTTTCCTTGAAAGAAAGAGGCTGGATTTGCTGTCTAATTTGGTCATATACCAACTGAGAAGTTCTTGTGGTCTGTGTCACTGCAGAACATCAGATTCAAAAGGTGGCAAGAACTAGGTGCTTGGAGTGTTACAGAACATGGAATCCTCACTTTTGAGGGAAATTCTGCTTTAAGGATTCAGCAACTAAAATATCTTGTTCCAGCATGAAATAAAACACCCACTCACAGGAGTCAATTGCTTATGAAGCAAAATTCTGAAAGTTTGCATTTCAAACTAAAACGCTTTGTTCAGATGCCTTTTTCATTTCATATTATGTAACGAGCTATTTTAAAATAAGATGATAAGATGTTTAATCCTAAAAAGAGTAAAAATCATGCTTTTAGCATTTGGAAATCTATTTTTGTCAAAGACGACATTTTGCTGTGAAGGACTTTGCTTTCCACAAACTGATATTTTATGTGAGACCTTTCCATTAAAGTGGTTTCAACCAACTATATTACAGAGATCCTCCTGGGAACATTCTGCAGCTCACTCCCTGGCTGCTCAGCACTGGGATTGCCAGGCTGCTTAGGGAGCTGAGGAGCCCACATGCATTCCTAAGCCATATGTTTTCCTTCTGAGTCTGTAGGGGAACGTTATATGAATCTTTACTTTTCTGTGTCATATACTTTCCTAACTGCTTTGTCCCTAACTCTCACCACTGAAGTATCTTATGTCTACTAAAAAGACCTCCCAGCTTCCTCAGAACAAATTCCATCTCATAATTGGCTAAAATTTGAGCAATTCTTGAAAATGGCTTTTATCATGGGCTCCTTCAGCTATATTCTTCGGGATTTAACTAAGCAAATTCTCCTGGTGGCTGCTTTGACTAGTGTCAGGAGACAGAGGTAAGACTGCCTTTGTTAAAAGCCCTGGGAGTCTGTTTCACGTGACTCTGGGCTGTGCTCAGTATCAGCACAGGGGACAAGGCTTCACCTGACTGGCACTTTTTTCCTTTAAGTGTCATTCTAGTGCTACTGTTATTAGGGAATTGGCTGCATTCAGAGCTGGGGTGTCTGCTGCTGGGAAAATCTTGGGGACACTGTGGAGCCTGCTAAGAGATCATTGTGTCCTTGAGGAAGGTGCTGCCTTCTGGCTCACTGCTGCCAGTCATTTTCCACTTCAGTGAGCTGCTGTGTCTGGAGGGCTGTGATTTTCCTTGGAAAGGACGGTGCCAGGGATTCAGGTCTAGGTGAAAGCTGAGCAAAATGAGCAGCTGACCTCAGAGCACTTGTCTCTGAGAAGAGAGAGCCTTCAGTTGCCTGTTCACTTCTGCCTGTTGAGCTTCAAACTTGGCCCCACATGTGCTTCACACAGAAGCAGGTGGCTGCTCTGACACATACCCTTCACCCACAGCAGTGTGGTGAGACCTGGGAGACCCTGCTCAACCTGTGCTGTCCCCCTTCTGTGCAAGCTGTGGGCCCTGTGAAATGAATCGCCATGCTCCTGCAGCCTTCCATCCCACCCCACTTTGAATGCTTGCCCTGGGAGGTGGCAGACATCTGGGGTGAAGGTGTAGTGGGGCTAAATTGGCCTGTTTGAAGTGTGCTGTGTAGGTGTGTCCTGTAGTTGGCCTCTAAAATGAAAGGTGCACCCTGGAATGGCCAGCTGAGATGGTGAGAGAATCAGCCACTGATTATCTAACTACAAATAGTTCTCTTTCTTCCCTTTCTCCCTCCCTTTCTCCCTCCCTTTCTCCCTCCCTTTCTCCCTCCCTTTCTCCTGTCCTCCCTAACAAATAGTTCAGCAGTATTTTTTAATGATGTAGATACTTGATGGTATAGTAACAGCTGGATGTGGTTACAACATAGAAAAATATTTTGCAGAATAAATATTTCATTGTTTATCATGGAACTGAACAGCAAATTCAGTAAATCATTCTGTAAGCAATAATGTGGCTGCTTAATCTAGGCCCAGTTTGCAACAGAAAATGCAGATTGTTTGGTATAGGGATGTACAGATCACTATCCTGCAGCATTTGCTGTAGGATGTTGTAACTGTCCTTTGTCAGTGTCCTAGCAGCTGTGACAGCAATGAAATTGGTTGGGTTAGTGCTACACCAGAGGTTGTGTTTATTTTGGGAATGCATACAAAGTTGGAGGCTGATTGCTTAGCTGCTGCTCCATATTTTTCTGTATAACAGCAATCCTGTTGCTGTTGCAAAGTCACAGCTAACCTCACAGGATTAGCTTTGTAATGCATGTGGAATTTTGACTCCACTGAATTTCACTTTTCATAACAGCTGTGCCATGTGAAGTTGATGTATTAGAGAGTGCTTGTTATATAAAATACTTCCTGAGTATTAGAAATACGGATTAATGCAACAGATTATTGTGTGTGGAGCTTTTTGGATTGCTTATCAAGCAATACTTGTAGTATTTCTATACTAATTTGCCTGGAAAAAGTGATTCTCAAACCAGTGATCTCTTATTTCTCTGGTACTGCAGTGACTTTGGGAGGTGGGATTTGATTAGCTCAAATTGAGGAGTCATGCTGGAGGAAGGATGCTGCTGTTTGGAGACAGCGAACTCAGAACAGCCTGTTCTCTGTCTACAGTCCCTGTCAGTCAGTCATGGCAGTAGAAATAACTGGCAGCCACTGCTGCTCCCTCTGCTTATTTGCAGCTATTCAGATGGATACCTGATCAATGGTAAAGTTTTGTTAGTCCAATAGTTCCCTGAAAAACTGGAAAAGCTTTTATTCAGTGACCCAGGGATTATTGTGGTTAAATGAGATGAAGTGCCAATTTCCACATAGGTTCAGGAAGAGTGTGAAACAGCTCATCCTGCTGCAGCCCAGAAGCTGCAGGTCTGCCCTGGGGCAGGGCAAGTGTTGGCCATGGGGCAGGAGTGGCTCAGGGCCCAGCTGAGCAAAGGGCTCAGCCTGCAGGTCTGTGTGCTGAAGTGTTTGTGTGCTTTGTGTGATGCATGTTATCAGCATCAGGCTATAACCTAGCAGTTCATTGCACTACCTGCTGGCAATTTGCAAGGAAGCTGTTCCACAGCCCATGGTGCCAAAGGCCACATGGGAAGCAGTGATGTGTGAGAAATGCACCTGGGTACATTCATATTTCACAAATCTTTGCAGTTCTGAGCTGATGGTAGATCTGCTCTGATACATGCTGGTAGTGAGCCACAGCATCTGTGCCAAATGTTGGACAATCAAGATGTAAGGGTTTGTGTGTATAAACTCACAGCAGGGGTGGCTGTGTGAGCTGCATAACTGTAATATCATATCATTTCAGTCTAATCTTTTTCTGACAAGCTTTTGGATGTGGAAGCAGCTGAGAGAAAAAGTTCTCTTAGATTGTATGCAGTCTTTCACACTTGTCTAGCTGAGCACTGCTTTCTTTTATTCTGCTGGGGGTTACAGTTCTGTAAAAGAAACTGTTCTGTTCTTTTTCCTACTGAAATGCTCTTTTCCAAAAAAAAAAAAAACCCAAACAAACAAAAAACCCCCAAAAAACAAAATCCCAAACATTGTGATCTTATAGGACGGTTAATGGGACTTCAGTGAAAATACCCAACAGGATCTATGGCCTTTAAAGAACACAGATGGATTTTATCTCCAACTGCAACACACTAAACATTCTTCGGTCGCATTAGCCTTTGAAGAAAAGATTTCCTGGATACTGAAGATCAAATGGAGGATAACAGCTGCTTGGGATAATTAGTGCTAGGAATAGACTGATTTATGGAGCATCAGACAGTGCCAGCAGCTATGTTTCTGCAGCTTTGAGATAGCTTGGTGTTTAAAAACAATATGATAGAAAAGTGGGTTGTGGCACTTAGTCTGTTTGGATCAATAGTCATGCTTACAAGCCTATTTACAATTTATCTTTTTCTCAGTAAAATTTGGAACCTTCTTGCTATGTTTTGTCAGCAGTGAAACAGCTTCTAAATTTAGTTTCCTATAAATTATTGGTAACTTCTTAAAATCACAGAGCCTGGTTCTGATCAACACGTTTTCTTTGCCATCCATAAGATACATATGGCCAAATACAGACCATGAGCAGCTTTTGGTTCTTGGGCTGGATTAGCCATCATTAATAGCTAACATTTTATTTGTGTGTGTGTGTGTTTGCATGGTTTTCATTGTTTGTTTGGGTTTGGGGTTTTCCCCCAACATGTTATTGTTAATTTCTAGTCTTATCCAATGCTCATGGCAGAAATAGCTATTGGACCTTAGATCCTGAAGGAAAAATAATTATATGGTGCAACTAAAGAAAGTCAGAGTGGGGAGGTAATCAATGTACAGATATTTTTTTAAAATGTATATTAATCTGAAAAGCTAAATATTACTGATATTTATAGTATTATCTAGAGAGGTCTAGAAGTCAGGTACCTATTGAGCTGGACAAACTAGATATCACTGGACAGATAGATGGTATGAGACTCTTTGAAAAACAAACTTAATGAGACAAGACTACTTGAAGGCTGGCAGAAAAAGCACATGTTTAAAGAAATTATGTGAGTTGTCCTGAGCTATGCAGTAGTAAGTAAATAGTCAGAGTTTGCTGTTAGCCAAAAACTCGTGCTTGTGTGGTGGTGAACATGCTCAAAATCAATTTTAATGGCTCTAGGCTTCAGTACTAAATGAGCCTTTGATTAATCCTAAACACATCCAATTCAATAAACTTGCCCTGTAAGAGTAAGTTATGAACTGAAGTTTTGTCATTTAGCTATTGAGTCTAAAATCTTTGAGTAGTAATATTGTTGGAACTATTTTCTCCTCTTCATCTCACAAACTTCATTAAAGAAGCTCTGTGTCAAACTTGCTTAACTGGCTAATGTGGGTATTTTTTTTTTGAAAGTGGAGGTGGTGGTTTGAGGTTCCTTTGCTTTGCTAGCTGCTTTGTTTCCAGCACTTGGAGAGTATGCTCTGTGAAGCTACAGCCCACTTGGGAGATGAAGAGAATCGGTGGTCTGGAGGACTTGGGGTTGCAATAGCTTCACATACATGCAAAACTTTCTTTATGGAACTAGTGGCTTCTACAAATGGGAATCGCTGCATACATGATCAAAAAACTGCAGTGGTGGTGCAGGCCTCGCCATTGCCTGGTCAAGGTTTGTGGTTCCAAGAGCTCTATGGTGCTTTTATGAGCTTCCCCAGTAGTCAGCACCATTCCCCTCTCCAGCTCCAGAGAGGGTCATGTTCCTGTTCCTGTGGGGGCCATGTGTGCTGGGAGAGATGATCCATGCTGGAAGCTGGACTCTTACCCTTGGGCAGTGCAGGACAGCCTGGCTCTTTGCTACATGTCTCATTAAAACCTTCCCTGGGCTGAACCTAGTGTTTGCTGCATGTCCTTAGCATTACTGCAAATAACTATGAGTCAGTGTATAAAACTTTTGTGTATAAATCTGGTCCATTTCTGTAATTATTCCTGGCCCAAAGGAAAGATATTTCACCATTAATAATTTTTTTAACTTTGGCAATTAATTTTTAATCCAAAATATTTCCAAGTGTTCTATTTGTGGATAAATCTTGTCATGGAGATATAGGATCATTTTGCTTTTTTCATTATGTTGGGCAGATAAAAATCCTGCTGTTTCTGAAATAGCAGTTCAGATCAATGAGACTGGTGATTCACACTATAAAATTCAATTTGTATGCTAGGTGTTAAGCAAATAATCAGATTCTAATAAAGGAAGAGAAGTTCCATTTTAGATCTGGGACCTGCTATGACCTCCATTTTCCTGCAGTATTATCTTAAACATAACTACAAATCATATCTGTCAGAATTCTTTTTTTCATGTATTGCATTAGTTTTTCTGCTGAGTTGATGACTTATTTTTTTAAATTACCATGTGGCATTTAAGCAGGATTCTGGAGTGTGAGTATTGGCCAACATATGCATTTACTTCATATTGTTTAGCAAGGTTAGGAAACATTTCTTAACTTTTAAAATCATACTTTTCAGCAGTATTTTTTTATTAAGTAGGCCTGTTCAACAATTTTACTTCTTAATTTATGCGTTACCAAAATGACGTTTTGAATTTCTTTTGTAGATTCAAATAATTTCTCTGACAAAAAGATCATTTGCTCTCTGAAACCTCACTTCCATTCATTACTTCATATTTAATTAAAAAGTGTTCTCTCTATATTTTATCGACCATGTCAGCATTGCTATGACTTTTATTCCAGTTGTTAACTCTAGAATTTATGCTGCTGTTTACTGCAGCAGTTAAAATATATTGTTACTTTTACAGTGCTTGCATGACACATCTTTTAGCTTGCTCACAAGATGCAACTATCTACTATAGCTTTACTGCTATAGTTGGCACGTGAAGGCAATAAGCAAAATAAATTGATTCTCCCCCTCCTTTATTTTCTTATCACTGTTCCTCAAGTGGCAATTATAACTTCAGAGTTTATTTGTGCATTTGAACCGAATTTAAAAAATATATTAAGAAACCTAGATGCTGTTGTTGACTTACAGACACACGGCCAATTTTACAACATGGAGATATCAATCCAATTATCTATCATTTTTCTCTGCTTAGGAGCTTGTTAGAAGCATTTGGAACATAGCATTTGGAAACTTCTGCAAGCTGCTTTTTTTGTTGGGTGTACTTTCCTCCTTTTGGAAGACAACATATATATGAAGAAAGAATTAAACATAAAGTGGACTTCAGCATTGGATTAATCACCTGTTTCAGTGTTTGTACATATGTTTTCATGGATGCTAGTGCGTGTGCTTTCCTCATGGTCATTGTAGATCTAGTCTGTCTTCCTCTTGTTGCTTTCATATCCAAAACTCTTCACAACCTACTTTTTTCTCTGTTTCTCTTTTTTCTCTGTCCCATCCTTATAATTTCTTACTTAGTATACAAGCTTGGCTCCTGCCTCCTACCTCCATCCCACATGTGTTTTAAAACAAGTACATTTTCAATTTCCCCTGCTGCTGACATTTTCTTATAGATGTTTCACCATATTGAACATGTTGATTAAAACCTGATCTCTTAGCACTCTCTTTGACCTTATGCATTCATGGTGTGTCCCTTGGAGCTCATGTCTGCCATGAAGGCCATAGAAACAATAGCAGGTCATATGTTAAGAATATTGTGGACTATGCTTTTCAATCTCACCTGGTTGTTGACCTGTACTTCTCTGTCTGCTAATGTGTTTGCTAATGTGTTTTCTCTTCCTTTTTTTTTTTTTTTGAAGCAGGCAGTCTGAGGTTTCATTGTACTTGTGCAGTACCTGTAGCAACAGTGCTGGAGCCCAGAATTGGGATTTGGGATTTAGAGGCACTACAGTGAATACAAATAGCTTCAATAGGTATCAGGCGTACTCAGTTGTGTAAGTTTGTTGTTCACTATTATTGGCATAATAAGGTAAACAACTGCTGTCTTGTGATCAAGCAAAATTAGTCTAAGCTCCTTTTTGTTTCCCACGTAGATAGTTCTGAGTTAAATCTGTGCCTTGTTCTTTCAGTGTAGCTGTTGGACCATATGTTAAAATTTTCCACATCACATCCGTTTTGTAAGTGTCAGTAAGGTTTTAGGGTTTTTTTCTGAAATATTTGAGGTGCCTGTGATCTGTGCTGCATTATGTTTAAAAAACATGAGTCAGTTTCTACTTTTTTGGAATTCTTTCAATTCTCTCCTTTTAAGCTCTGAGAACAGTCCATTCCCAGTCAATGGAATGGGCCTGGAGTGAAATAAGCCACCCTTTGTACCCAGCCCATTGGCATTAGTTGCTGTCACTTGGCGCTCGGGGTGGCTGAATTTTCAGCAAATTTAAATTCTTCTATTCTCAAAATTAGTTTGACCTAGGAACTCCAGGCACTATAGAATACAAGTTTATTAATGGTGTGGTAGTGAGAGATGGTGACATAGGAGAGTTAATAATTTGTGAAGTAAAGTATTTGAATATTAATATATTCAGTGTTAGCTTGATGTGATTATGTTGTAGACAGGTTTAAGAAAATCTTCCAGCTTATTGCTGAGGGGTTTTTTGAAGAACTCAGGGAAAACAGGGGCTTTTTGCTCTACTGGATCAAGTACAGATCTGGGAGATGGGTTTGTGCAGTTCTGCTGTTGCTGCCTGTAGCTCTGGTACTATACAGATGTTAAGTCTTTCTGCATGTCCCTCATTCATTTGCACAGTTATGTATCTACAAATGGAAAGAGCTTATGAGTAGGTTCAGAGGGATTACAGGCACATCTGTATGTCTGTTTTAGCAACCTGCAATGCTTTTGAAGGCTTTCATATACTCACCTACACAATCCAATTGCATAAGCATCTTGTGCTACTCTATGAACAACCAAGGGATGGAGGGACTGCAGGCAGCCTTACCTGCACTGATTCACTGCCTTGGAATGTGGTGCCTCCCTAGATGGGAAACTGCTCATTGCAGCTCCATACCATTGTGCTGTAAACTGCTTTCACAATTGATTTGCAGATGTATTATATTTTCAAGTGCTTTCACTAATGCTGGAAAACTGTGGCATACTTTTCAGGGTGTGTATCTGCCAGAAATTTCAAGAAGCGATATGACTATGAACATTATTCAACTTGAAAGTACACTTACTAGATGCAACTGTCCATCATTCCCAAAGAATAAATTATAACCTACACTTGTGTGCAAGCTCTGTTGAGGGGACCTTCTTGTCTGCTCTCATCTGTCCAGTCCTAGTGCATGCAAGTGTGTAGTACAGGAGGGAAGAGTGGATAATGTGTATGGGAAGAAAAGGGAGAATTAGGTAAAAAATCTCCAAATCCCACAACTAAAGATCATAACAAAGAATCTTGAGTCTGAAGTTCTGAATCCTGATTGTGATGACTGGAGGATCATGTAGTGTGTATGCAGTTGTGAACATCTTATATGAGTTACAGACTTGTAGATTAATTTCCTGTTGAAAGATATATACCATACTAGGCAGTACTATTTAAATTATTGTCTCCAGATTAGTCCTCAATAGATATGGCTAAAAAACATGCAAGCAATATTCTTTTTCAGATATCCTACCTATAAACAAGAGCATTTCCTAGCTCCTCTGTCATAAGCTCACTAAGAACAAGTGTGCTGTTTTAGGGCTTCCTTAAAAAGAAGGCTGTGTAAAGTGTAATTACCATGCTCTCAGTTTTGGAAGGGGAAATAAGTAATAAGATTAGGTGCCTGAAGTTTAAAGGAAGAGGAAACATTTGACTAGCTGCATGTTTCCTTAGACTAAATCATATAAATTTTGTTCTCTGTTCCTGGAAATCATAGATGTTATTTCCTCTCCATTGTGTAGTTTATATTTTTGCTGAATACCTTTGTAGACAAGGATTGGCTCTGCAGCTTTTGTCTGTGATATTTAATATAGGATGTAGCGAGGTCTTGACCTCTTTTGTGATATTTGTGTACAAAGTCATACAGATGATGACTAATGCAATGAAAAGCTGTAAAATATTACAGCTGTATTGATGAGACTGTAGAGTGTGAACACACTGCACCATTTTCCTGAGCCATTTTTCCTGCTTTCAACGAGTGTGAAGAATTAACCTTCTCTACGCACAAATACAGTAGCAAAAATTAGTTTTTGTATTTTTTCTGGAACCACCCTTTGTGCATTAAAGACAACCCTGGATTACTTGTCCAGCAACAGAAACCAGCTTGATGGCAGAAGTGAATCTGTTAGTCCATAATCATGTTTCTCCTTCTGCATGACACAAATCTCTGCATAGGCAGGTGCTCCAGCAGCAGTGATGCAAACAGATACACGAAGCAGTGCCACAGGCTCTGTGCTTGGTGTCCCCCAGGGTAGTTGCAGGGAGCTGGAGGATCCCAGCACACACTCCCTGCACTCTGAGGTAGCACATCAGTACCAGGGGCTGTGGGCAGAGCAGTATGCGCCCTGCAGGAGGGGATGCTCCCCTTGCAGGCTCAGGTGGGAGGAGTGCTGGGCTCTGCCACCTCACAGGCTTCTGTGCTCAAGGGAACCTCTGTGCTCATGCTGTAGCACTGCTGTAGCACCTGTGCCCGTCGTGTCAAGGACCCAACAAGCCAGAGACCTCTTTTCAAGCTGTCAGAGGTGGCTCCATCTTGTGTGTTGGAGGAGTGTAAAACTCCAGGTGGGTTGTGCTTGTTTTTAGGCTTTCAGGATCAAGCAGAAGGAAGCAGGGCTGTTTTGTTCAGAGGGGATGTTTAATAATAGAACATGCATAGAACTGGGTAGGATAGGAATTTTGTGCCCCAGTGGTGGAGATGGTTTAATGGGCTAAATGTATTTAAAATAGTTTTTCCTTCTGGGAGAATCTCAGACTGGCTTACCTTTTCTTGTCTCTAATGTGGACGTATTTCATTCCATTTGTTTTCTCTTGTATACTGTCATTTGAAAGTGAAATATTTTTTTCTTTTGAGCCTCATGGTGAACTACAATACATGTCAAAACATATGTTGGTTTATTTGCTAGCTTCTGTCGAGCTATTTGAAACCCTGTGGTAATAGAGTTACATTTCCTGGATACATTTTTTGGGCTCTTTAAAGTAGTATATTGAGCTCTGGGACTTAGCAGATTTGATCAATATAATAGGTTTTCCCTTGTGGTTGCAATACATTTTCCTCCCTCATCCTATTGATATATATTCCTTTCTGATATTTATTGTATCATCAGCTGCTGTAGTGCTGCTGTTTAAGTGTAATTTCCAAAATCCTCTTGGCCGAATCATATTACAGTATTATCATACAATATATTTACTCTATTTTTTCATGGGTACATGTAATTTTAAGTATTTTTGCTGACATTGGTGTTGAGAATTGTGACAAATAAGCTTTCTTCCCAGACTTTAACTGTTTTACTGGGATGTTGTGATGCAAATCAGAATTAAGAGAGGTCTCTACAATTTTCTGTGAAATAAAGGGGAGGATGTGGAGTTCATGAAATGAACAGTGACCCAGCTGAAGATATCTTACCATTTTTAGTCTTTTAATTACATTCAGTCTTCTTAGCACACATCGGAGGAGAAGTGGTGAATTGTGCCTTCTGGTAATCCAGGCTTGGGCAGTTAAAGCTCCATGCAAACAAATAGATTCTTTAAAAGTAGATTGCTCTGTGGCCCCATTTCTGCTGGCTGTCCTTCTGTTCCTGTCACTGCCCCATCTGTTTGTACTCATTGTCACTTTCTGGCAGCCCCTGTTTTACCTCATTGTCCCAGTGCAGACACAAGTGGGCTAAAGAATGGAGAGGTTTAAGGTAAATGGAGTTGGTCAAAACCTGGCATTGACCTTGGGACTGACCACCCTTTGATTGCAACAAAGCAACAAGCATACACATAGTATTCTTAATTCTGGCCTTAAAATGGCATGTGTGGCAGATGGTGGTAAGATTGTGAAGAGGTACCAAATGAGGAGGTAAGGTTTTTCACTAAGTGACTCTTTTGTGTCAGAGGGAATACACAAACTACAGAGGGAGGAAAAAAAAGCAGTCTCAGGTTAATTATTACAAAATACTGGAGATGAAATATCTTGCCTAGCCAAACGTTTTTGATTTTTTTTCCCCCTCAAAGTCCTTTCTGAATGTCATCTGTCTTGTCAGTAAATGCAGATGAAGGCTTGTGGACGTGACCAGACTTCCATGCACTGGTGGATCAAACTAGATGCATGATGGTTGGCATGTCCTGCCACAGGCAGATTAGAGGCTTTGCCTGATCAGTGGTTAAAACCCAGCACCATCCACTTTTCTAGAGGCTAGGTTCTAGCCCTGAAGATATGTATATGTATGCTTAATGGGAGGCTTATCCCCCTGCATCTAAAATCCATTTCTACTAATGATCCAGTGAGTCATCAAACCTATTAGTATGGCTTGGCTTCTTCATTTTGTCTCCTGAAGTTCGATTTTTGCACTTTTTCCTTCAGAATAACATTGTATTAATTGGCTGGTGTGCGGGAAAGCTCCTTAATGGTGTGCTTGGAAGTATCTCTGTGCCAGTCACAGTATGATTGTCCTGATTGTTTCCAGTTTTCTTGTAGAGACAAGATGACAAGTAGGAGAAATAGCAATGATGGGAATACTGAATTCTCATTTTGAGAGCTGGTTATCTTCATCAGCTAAATATTGATAACTTTCTTAGACCTGATTTCTAATTGTTTAAAAATTGGAGGCGACACAGTTTAGTGTGATGACTGATTCTCACTGTCTGGATAATGAGTGGTTTCTGAAATTTTGGTTATGGTTTCCAAGACTGGGCAACAGCGTGTGGTGTTGGATTAGTTAGTCTTGAAATGATCCAAGAACGATGTGGTGCTATTTGCAAAAGGTGCTCAAGCAAGAGGAGAATAATATTACAGAGATAATATGCCTATTTCTGTATTTAAATGTTGCTGTTCTAGTCCCATTGGTACAATCTGTACACCTAGGGAGACTAATTGATTTCAAATTTGATGCTTTAACCACTAAATCATCATCTCCAGCTGGCACTGAAATAAAGTGATTTGCATCATCTACATCAGCAGGGAAGTGTCACCTTTGTTAAAAAAAGAACCACCGACACACAGACTTAATTATCTATTCAGAGTGCAAGCTAGCAGCTCAAATGTAGTGACTTTTCTCCAAAACCCAAGCAGATATTTAAAGAGGCATGATCAAAATCACACTTCTCTGAAAGCTTAACAGTGACTTCTAAAAATAGTTATAACTGATTTTAAAAAGAGGCTTGATTCTGTGTTTTATATTGTGTGTCTTTTATATAATTAGCTTTACTGCTTATCCATTGCCAGTTTTCTCTCTTCATAATGTGACTGAGGAACACAACTTTTTAATAAAGGAGAAAAATGTTTCAAAGCTACAGTTGTTGGCAGGTAGACTGAGACTTCTGGTAGTTTGGCCTTTGAGCCTGACTAATGTAGTGAGATAAATCTGCTCTCCTTCCACAAAAATGCTGAGTGGTTTAGGTTATAAAAACTACCATTATTTCAAATGCTTTTCCTTCTTGTCAATCAAACCTCTAGTTTGAGAATCTCTGAAACCCTTTTAAGATGCTCTTAGGCCAAATTGCACTGGAAAATGCATCTAATAAAGTGCTTTTGAACAGCTTCTTTTAACTACTTAGTGCCTGGCGTGTTACCTGTGAGTGCAGTTGCAATGTAGATTCATGGAAAAGGCTGCTATTTTAGCTGAGGATTGTTGTGGTTTGTGCAGAGGATGTTCAGGGTCTCTTTGCTGGTGAGTGAAAAACTGAAGCTGTGCAGCATGCTTGCTTGTGCTGCTGCTGGGGCTGTTGCTGAGCAGGACCCCAGCCTGCCCTGGCACTGACATGCTGTTAAACTCTTTGCTCTCCCCCTGCTCCGTGGTCTGATAGTGCTGGTCTGACTCCTTCCCAGGACAGCTTTTTGAAAAAGGCAGTAGGATTATCTATATATGTCCAGCTGTAGGCCCGAGTACCAGGTGAGAAGACCCTTTGGGGGATATTTAGCTCGTTTCATTCTCGGCAGAAAAGTCAGTATTGCCCCTATAAGCAGGCGTCAAGCGCGCCGTGTCCGCATTGCCCGTGTCGGGCGGTGCCCGCGCAGCCCGGGGCTTCTGCAGCTGTCCCGAAGCCCTTTGGCACAGCTGAGCCCCACCACTGCCCCCGGGGCTCCCTTTATTTCTAACCAGAGCTGCTGCTCCCCTCGCCCGCTGCATTCCAGGTGGTGCTGGAGGAGGAGGAGAGGCTGCTGGTTTATTCAGGCAGTGATGCTAGGGTTGTGGGCGGGAACAGCTTTTTTTTTTTTTTTTCCCCTTTTTGTCTTTCTCCTCTCCTTGTCCTCCCTCTTCTCTCCGGCACTGGGACTTAGCTGTCTGCAGTGCGGGTCCCCGCACGCCATGCCCCCCAGCCCGCCGCCCTAGGGCTTGCCCCGGGCACCATGCGGCAGGACAGGCTCACGGGCTCGCTGCGGCGCGGGGGGCGATGCCTGAAGCGGCAGAGCTCGGGCGGCGGCGTGGGCACCATCCTCAGCAATGTGCTCAAGAAGCGCAGCTGCATCTCCCGGACCGCGCCGCGCCTGCTGTGCACCTTGGAGCCAGGTACCCGCGCCGGCCGGCCGAGCCTGCGGCTGCCGCCCCGTAAGCGGCTTAGCGGGGCGGAGGGAGCCGCCGGGGCCTCGGGGTCGGCTCGGAGAGGAGGAGGCGGCCGGCGGGCCATGAGAGCCGCGGGTAGGCGCGGGGGGCAGCGCCCGGGGCCGGCCCCGGCCCGCGGCAGATGCGCCTCTCCGGNAGGCGGCCCCGGGCTGGGGAGCGGCCGAGGCACCGCGGCGGGTGCGAGGCGGCCCCGGCGGGGAGCGGGGCCGGGCCCCTGTGGGAGGCCGGGCTTGGCGAGGCCCTGCGGGGAGGCAGCGCGCTGTCCCTGCCCCGGGGGACTGCTCCTGTGCCTCCCGGCCCGCGATCCCCGCTCCGCTCTCCCGATCTCCTGGTCCTTTCCTCGCTCCTCCCGCCCGGCGTCGCCGCCTCGCAGCGCTTTTGTGTCGTCTGTCCCCAGTGCCTTTCTCCCTCCGTCTCCTCTCCCCCGGGCTCGGCGACTCAGCTTTGTGTCAGTCCCTCCCCGAAGTCTCCTGGCAGCCTCCCCAGACCTTTCCTGATAAACCTGCTACCTCTTGACCTGCCGGAGACCCCTCCTCCCGCCCAGCCTTTGTCTGCGGTAGGGTGTTGTCTAAATTTGCAACCATGCCTATACCAAGGGGAAGGCATCAGCTCTGCAGATATGTTTTCTAGATCCTGCTTCAGTATCAAAATCTTTTAAGAACTGGATGGTCAGCAAACGACGTGTGTTTACTCGCGGGAGGGATGCTCTCAACAGAAGCACAGATAGGTGATCATGAGTGAGTGCTAGATTCTAGTTGCCTGCCATCAAAATTTTGGATTTTTAAAAAAATGAAATATCAAGAAATTTAAATTCAATTTACCGTTTTAGAGCTGTCACTTGTAGCTAAAACGTTATGGATCTGTTGCCTAATTTTAGGCATTTACAAAGCATGCAAGCCAGAGATCTACTGAAACATAGAGCACTACATGGAAATAAAGATCAGTTTCCCATTGTATTAGCTGTGTGTGCATCAAGCACACAATGCTCACTGCCTCTGTGTTTGAGATGGATTTCAGAAGCTGTTATTAATAAGGTCTCAGATACATTTTGGTAGATTTCTGGGGTTGCTGTTTTCAAGGAGATTTCCTGAATTGTAATTCTCAAAGACCCCTGCTCCAACAGTAGCCTGCTATTATCCCAGGTAATGACGTTATCTGGATAATGACATTCATGTGAGGATACTCACACAAAGACCAGGGGATGTGATTGGGTGTAACTATGAATGCGACGGTCCTAAAAATCCCCCTGGTTTGCGTTTTCCATATTGTTCTCATGTAGGTAAAGACAATAATTCAGGATACATGTTTTCAGTGGGTGGTGGGGATGGGACAGCTAATGAACCCTTTAAAAATAAGCTGGATGAAATATTATTCAGATTTCCTTAATGTCTTTGTTAGCTGTTTGTTTTGTGAAGTTTCTCTAGTCTGGAGGTTTTAGATGTGCTTTGATACATCTCAGTGAGCTCTGGCTCCTGATAGAAGTGGTTTCATACAGAGTTAGTCAGGATGTTACTTTTAGAGATAAATTGCAAGACTAAGAATCTTCCTGAAACAGCAAGCAGCATAAGGTGATAGTTTACATTGACACTTCTCTTTCCTTGAGCATGGGCTCCTGCTGCACACAAATCTGCTTTAGGCCTTTTTCCTTGTTTATTTTTGATAAAATATTTATTTGCATTCTGTGGGAGAGATTTCAACAGCTGTGAAGTACAGCTGAGAACCTATAGTGCTACTTTGCAAGTTTAAAGCTACATCTGTATAGCTCACAAGCATGCGTCAAAACACATCATCTTCCTACACTTTCTTCTGGTTTCATATTTCTGAAAAAATCCCAGATTTTTCCCTATTCTTTTGTTTAATGTTGCTGGGGGTGCACTAGGAATTTGATTCTGTCACCCAGGTACTTGGCTGCCAGTATTTTTCTCTTCTCTTGTGGCTCTTTGTGTGGTTCTGTGCTACATTTTGGTTATGCAGAGGAAGACTGCTAGGGTTTGGGAATCCTAGGGATATAATTCTCCCTCTTACAGCCTTTTCTTGTCAGGAGTTATTGTATGTTTTACACAGGAAAGGACTGTGGTTGAAGGGGGGTGAGGATTATATTTTCCTCATTTTAAATTCTTTTATTTTTTGTATAACTTTTCTCCAGTGGTTTCTGGTGATAGGCTTGGAAGGGCATTGAACAGAGCTTATTCTGGCATTCCCCTACCTTTCAGAATATTGTTGTCAAGTATGTACCTTTGTGTGTCCTTGTATTCATGGAGCTAATAATTCCAGAGTGTTCCCAGCATATTCCTGCTGTTATGAGTTAATATGCTTCTCAGACATGAAGAATAAGTTGAAAGTGTATGAACTGGAGGTGATATTTAGTATGTCAAATGACACTATAGCCTGGCTGATTTGATGTGAAAGGGCTGAGTTGGACTGACAACACTTAAAGTAAAAAATACTGCTCTCTGTGTGGTGCATCTAGGCCAGGCTGTCCCTGCCAAGGAGCTGGAAGAAAAGTTCTCTTATGGCCTGAGGGGTATTTTTTTGCAAAAAGCATATGTTTATGTAAGGGAGAGGAATGGGACCCAAAGATAGAGGATTGTTAGACATGGGAAAATCCAGTGAAAATAGGTGCAGACATGCAGTAGGGTTGAATGGGTGTGGGGTACTGAGGGGGAAGAAACTATTGGGGAATCTAAGTTAGTTTATGGAGAGAAGACAACTGAATAAAAAAAGGGGAATGATGGAGAAAGGAAGGATTAGGAAACCAAGAGAGGCTGAGTTAGGGATAGGCATTAGTTTCCTTGAAGCTCTGAAGCTCAGGGACAAATTCCTTGAACAGAGTGCAGAAAGTGCATGTAGCAAGATGATTCTTGTGCCAGAAGTAAGTAACAGGCAGAGATGCTGCTCCTGTTTTGCTGGTTACCTTCCTTGCTCTCTCTGTATGGTTGCAGCTTTTTTTACATGCTTACTTGCTGTATTTTTTATTAAGCAATGTTGTAATTTTTTGATTTTAGGAAATATAAATTCTTTAAAATGGATGACAATGAGGAACAATTTGTATATGCTCTGGGGTTTATTCCCCATGGTTCTTCCCCTCCCCTCCCCCAAAACTGTCACATAATTTGATTTGGAAAGTATTTCTAATGGAGAACAAATAAAGGGACACAGATTCTGTGGCTTTTACAAGAGGTTGTCATGCATGGCCTGACCAAGCAGTTCCTCACCATGCTGAAGAGAGTGTGCTGCATAGTCTGGTGTTACCATGTGATGTAATTCTCATTTACAGTAATTTTCACACCTGTCTTAATTGTTTGCTGTGATTTAATTAACTTTAGTAGATGGATGATCTCGTTTCAGTCTCATTTAATCAAGGGTCTCATTTGAAGGGTCTCATTTCAGTCTCAGGAGGGATATGTACTTTGACTGTAGTGTGAACTCCCTGGTCATGATGCTCATGCAATTATAGATAGATTTTTCCTTGCTCTGAGCTTTTATCTTGCTGTATTTGATCTTTTGAAGACGTGGAAGTATCTGCTTGTGTCTTTCTTAGGAAGATTCTAAAACAGACAGAAAAGTTGTTACTGGGATCTTTTAAGTCTTAGACAACTGTGAGTAATTAATATTTGGCTGCTGGGTTGAAATGAATGCATGCTTATTTTGGAAGGCTATTGGTTCTTTGCTGCAAGGTAGTGTTAGATAATGTGTCAGCATCTGTTACTTTAACAAAAGGAGTTCTCGGTCATGATGTATTTTTGTATGTATTAGGGTTTTACAGTACTTCTTTTTTGCTTGAGAATGAAGTTCACATTTTCCAATTTCAGCAAACGTGATACAATTTAATCTTAGGTTGTTGCCATTGTTACATTGCTTTGAATTATTATGAAAAGATTTGTCTATTAGGAGTCCCTGCCGAGTGCCATTGCGCCATGGGAAGGAATACTAATAAACAGTTACTTCCAGGAATAGCTATTAATCCTTCCATGTTTTTTCAAGACATATCTATTATGGTTAGAAGTCTTTATTTTTCTAAGTCTGACAAGCATGTCTTTTAGATCTGAAGCAGGGAAACAAGGGCACTAATCCCCAGGTCTCAGTGATGCAATTCTAAAACGCTAAAATTTTAAACAGTGCTGGAGTTTGTGTGATTATTTTCTTTGTTTCTATTCACTCAACCCCAACAAAGAAAAAAAAGGGCATGGAGAAAAAACTTTTGTCTTTAAGTATATAATTATCAGGTGGTAAGGTTAAAATTACTTACCACTTCAGTATGCAAATGCTCAAAGGCATTTTACATTCCATAAATAGCAAATGCCACTACAGTTGGGTTTTCTGTCACACTTGTAGGTTTAGACCTCCAAAGAACTGGGTATTACTGGTGAGTTGATTAGCATGGATGTTAAATACTTAAAACCTTGCAGGATTATAATCGGTTTGGGTTTTCTGTGTGTATGTATATATATGTGTGTATGTATATATATATTTCTATGTTAAAACTGTTTGGCTTCGTATTCTGGAAAGATGAGAAGCTATGCATAACTTAATTCTAAACATGGAACAATAGCATTGTGTTAAATTGTGTAGGGAAAATAAAAGAGGGCTTCATCCTTCATGCCGGCCGATGGGAGGGAGGGGATGGGATCTGTGATGTGTTCAGCACCTGAGATCTGGACAGCGGCGTTTGAAGGATCAAGGAATTGTACGTTCAAACTGTGGGATGGAAAGCAAATTAAACATTTTACTGATGATCATGTTCAGGCATACTCCAGTGTCATGTTGGGATCCACTTGAGATTCTGGTATTTTATGTAATAATGTATGAACAATTACTTGGCTTGCTTCATAACGAGTAAAATAGTTTGCTCATATGGCCAAAATAAAATCTAAGCTTAAGTAACAGTACTACTAAATGTGTGTTATGGTCTGAGGAATTTGAAAAAAAAATATATTCTTAACAGTAAAATAATTTTCACACATCAAACTTATAAATTAGTTTTGATTGACCTAATGTCAAGAAGCTGATGTCAAGATGAAAAGAAACTGTCTGTGCATGT
>WBNQ01088495.1:1483-14503 GCA_013401375.1 Spizella passerina
AGATATTAATTGTCAAAACTCCCAGGCAGGTCTGGTTTGTATGAAACAAGTGACAAAGCTAGAGGAGCATTCCACATTCAGCAGCCTTGAAAAGTGCAATGCCTTAGCTTACACGTGCATTTGCAGGGGTACCCAATATTTTTTCAGTATATTTTGTGGAAGGCAATTTTTTCAATTGCTGATGATCCACAATTGTGCACATATTTTGGAAGTGCAGAACTTTTGATAACTACTAGCATGTCCTTAATGTTTTTCCATAGGCTCCCAAAGTTGACGACATCAGTTAAAAAAAATAATCTTTCCCCCACTTTGGACTATCTAAACAACAGTTGTCCTCCAAATTGGATATCATATTGTGTTAGGTATCTGCAAATGTATATATTGTAAATTGGCATTCAAGGAAAACCACAGATATTTCCCTACAAAAACATCTTCTCTCCTTTTACCACATGGAGTGTCCCAAGAGTTCTTTCTTCTAGTTGCAACATAAATCAAGAGCTGGTCTCACATCATGGACACCAAGCAAGTTTCATGTAGCATTCAATTCTCTAGAACAACTCCCAAGGGTTTTGAAAGACTATTCCTGAACCTGTCAAACTCTTGCATTTCTGGCATAGATGTTCTGAATCTATCCTGCTTCAGTCTCAAAGGTTAAATAAAGCAGTTTCTGTGAAATCTGGATTCACTTATTAAAATTAATGCTATAAAGACAGCTTAGTAAACTATGTTTTATGTTTTAGACTGGGTAGCACAAGAATATGCTTTTAAGCATTCTTTAAATTGCACTCTTGGGTTGTTTTGACTGTTGTGCAGCATACTTGTTCTTGGTTGAGGTTATTTCATCCACTGCTCCTCAATTCTCTCTGCTGGTTCTTATCAAACTTATATTTTCTATGTTAATACAAATAATTTTACTTGCTTAAAATACAATATCATACTCTATGAGTGAAAGTTACTTATCTTGTATGTCCTAAACCAGCAGGAAAATAAAACCAATAGGGATTAAAATTATAGTGATATTTGTCATACTTTTGAAAATACATGAAAGAGTACTGACAAGCAAGACTTTATTCAGAAGTAGCAAATTTTACTCCGTAAGCCACAACAACATTTATGCCATTCCTTTACTGCATTATGATTACAGTATTTAAACATTGCTAAATAATATTTTAAGCCCTAGGTTCATTTAGTACAGATGCCTTGCAGGAAACATTTTGCTTTTTCTTACCACTGAGATAATGGAGTTCATGCAGATGCTTGTGCTGCCTACATACATGGAGTTTATCTAGTAAGTTTAAGAAATCTTATAAATCTTTATTTTTCTAAACATTGTTCAATAAATGACATAGATAAAGACTGATGGCTTAAAATATTTCATTTGATTCTTGCTTTTACATAGGTATTCTGAGTATCAATGTGCAGAAAAGTGAGCTGGCGAGTTAAACAGCACTGTACTTTAGAGTTGTATTCTAGAGCTGCAAAAAGTTTCCTCTTTTTGGTAAAGCCACAAGTTTTTTCTGGCAAAGTCAACAAGTTTATGTTATAGGTAAAGCATTTAAAGTCAAAGTGGGTCTCAGGAGGGTCACATGGCCTTAGAGAAGTAACTTAGGATGTTCTGCTCTAGTTTTCCATCTTCAGAAGAAAGGAAGGGAGGAAATTGACTTTATTTCTGCCATCCTTGTCTGTATTCTGGGGTAAATAAAGTATTTGATTAATATTTGCAGGAAAAAAACCCACCAGATTTTGTTCTTGGCTGTATCCCATCAAGGCTACAATCTTCTAATTACTACTCAAGGAAAAAAAAAGTATAAAGCCAGTTATTTTTCAAAATAACAAGTTAAAACTGCTGCTGCAAACGCTAGTTAAAAATATGCTACAATTTACACTAATGTTTCTGTCTGAAAGGTCAGTCATTAGGAAGGGAACTCTTGAAAGGCATAGCAAACCATGCAATCCACAAGTAATTAACAGTAACAGTGATGTAGATAGGACTCCCTACAATAAATACAGCTATAATATGAAAAAGAGTTTTGAAAGACAATAAAAAAGATTAAACCAAACAGGGATATAAATAAAGAGCATGCAAAAAGAGATACCACAATTAACAGATTTTGATGCCATTATGTTTGTGTATCTGAAAACATAAATTGTTTCATAAATGGGGGAAGTAGCATGATTTAAGCACTTCTGAAGCAGAAAACTCATTTAGCTATTTTATGAGGTAAAGACACTTACTGTAAATCATTTCCACACTTGTAGGAGGGCAATATAAATTGCCTTGATAAGATACGACTGATTTAAAATACACTTCTTGAATAGCACTGGCTGAATATAAAGCACCTTATAACTGGATGTGCTCTGAATTCTGAAACTGGGAGTTCATCAGTGTGTACAAGTGCTTGAAAACTTTATTGGTGAGCTCAAAAGAGAGAAAAAGTGAAGCACCCTTCAAGAACCTCTTTCACATTACTGTTATCATTGGACAAAGCTGCAGAAAATAATTTCAAATAAACCTAAAAACATTAAAAAAAATCTTTAGCATGGTGTCTTAATGTATTGTGACTCTTTCCAGCATACATGTATCCAAAACAAACAGCAGTAAATCATAAATGTACTCATTAGGACAGCTTGCTCTGAGCCTGAATATAAAAGTTGTGGTATTTTCTGGGTCCCTCATCATAGGGAGGAAATGATGAATCTGACTCCATGTTCTTAGAAGACTAATTTATTTTTTNATGCTGGACAAAGAATCCTGGGGAAAGGATTTTTTCAGAAAATATGATGGTGACAAAAAGTGCTGTGGAAATGGAACAAATCACACTGTGCATTTTGTACCTCTGTGATGGCAGCATCATTCATAAATGTGTCACATAAACACATGAGCTGTGTAGGAGTAAAGGAGCAAATAAGGATGGCACAAATAAGGTGTCCAAGGAACCAAAAACTGCAAGATAGAGAAGAAGATAAGCTTGAAGGGCAAATGGGCAGGAAATACTGCTGGAAGCAGAGGATGACTGGTTTAAAAAAAGAATAGAAGATACAGGGAACAGATGGCATTTTGTTTGATAGTGTCAAACTTTAGATATCAACAAGGAAACTCAGGGAAGACAATCTCACCTAAGTTTCAACTTCTGCCACCAATGAGCTCCCAAACAAACTCAGACTTGGCAAAGAACCACCAAGGACCCCAGCCACTAGTGATAACCATATGGCATCATGGTGGTGCGTCCTCATGACTAATTTAAAGCTTAACTGCTAAAGGAAAAAAAAATTGTTCAGATCATGATGATAACTAATAACATAGAGTGACAACTAGCAAGAAAAATGTTGATGAAAAATTAATTTAATAACAATTTGCACTTTAAAATACAGTTTTGGCAGTCTTCAAAACAATCCAATGACAGAAATTTCAAATTCTTTGGTACATATGTGTATATATACACATAGATAAAACAAATGAAAATAAGTATCTCCAGTCTAAGAACAATTTCATTTGGAACTGGTTTTGGTTTTTGATTTTACTTTTGTGAGTTTGTTTGGTTATTTTTTCCCCTACATGGGATCCATATCTCTGATAAAATCTGTCAGAGTTAAATATTTATTTCTCTTTTCAGATGATGTATAGCAATCCGAAGGGTGAGATCTGATAGAACAATAAAGATTGTTTATACCTCAAAGTAGAATTATCTTTCAGTCACCCTCTTGATTGACAACCGACTTTGGTTTTGTACTCTGATACTTGAATCTTACCCTCAGTTATAGCTAAAAAACTCATGTACTTTAACTGACTTTGGTAGAACTACATTCATTTATCTCATCTAGAACAGTGACTTATTTTTTCTGATAAGAACAATAGGCAATTCCATTAGAGTTCTAAACACTCCTTACCAGTCTTCACTATAGAAATCATTTCAGATGTGGACCCTTAAGCATTAGTAGAATATTGAAGCTTCAACAAATCTTAGAAAACCAGGTTTATTAGATAAAATATCATATAAATGACATTCCAGTTCATTGTATAGTAATGAAGGTAGTAGAATAAAACTGCTGAAGAAAGCAGTAAGACTAGATTTAATAAAATGTCTAACAGCAGTAAGGGAGGCAAGAGATAATAGAAACTTTTTAAAACAAACAAATAAATAGTATGTAAAATATTTTTGCAATACTTTTGTATGGACTTTGTTTGCTGAAAGGACACTGACCTTGAACAGTTATTGTTTTTAGTATGCCTGCCCACAAATAAACAAATATGATTGTTCTCAATTTACAGAATGGAAATCATCCAAAGGGGTATAAAAAATATTATTTAAAAAAAGTTAATGTGCCCTTAAATGCTAACAAGAGATGAGCCCAATAGTTAGGAACTCTGAGCAAATTTTCTCCTCCTTTCCAAGCTATTTAAGCACCTGTCCATCACTAACTATCCTCTTCACAGAACAATGGCTCTTTATAATTAGGTGAGATTTTTCAGACCTGTTTCTGCAGGTTTCACAAGCAGCCTGAGTGTGCCACATACAGAATCAGCAGCTATTTCTGCACTGCATGATTTGCAGAGAAGGAGAACATACTACCTGTGCCACATCCTCCTCTTGATCAAACATGATGTGATGCCACAAAGCTTTTCCTGTATTCTCTTGTCAGTTCTGATTTGGGGTGCTGCTGGAAATGAGAAAGTACAGACCTGAATAAAAATGAGGTAGTGCCCAAGAGTATTCAAAAACTTATTCAAAAAGCATAGTTTTAATGAGGTTTGAGTTTCTGCAATGAGAAACAGACTTTTATTGTTTTGTATGTGTAATTGGTGATGAACCCTGAGAAGTGAAATGATGAAAGCACTACACATATGCAGTGCGGGAGGTGGCCTGAGACCTTTGGACCCGGCTAGTAAGCCCACCTGCATGTGGGGGTGTCAGTCCCGGTGGCAGGGCCCCAGGGCTTCAGGCACCCCTCGGCGGCGGAGGCCTCGGGCTGTGCCTGCAGGACGAGGTCTCGGGGGAGAGCTGCGAATCGGGACGAAGCAACAGAGAGGCGGACACTTCCTGGAGTCCAAACAGGTTTAATGCCTCTGCCTACCAGCAGGGAGTGACAAGGAACAATGGGAGAGCATGAGGTTAAAAAGGGGGGTGGGAACCAAAGGAGGGGTTTACAGTAAACCAATCAGAAAAGGTTGGGGGATGAACCGAACATAACAGACTTGAAGGGAGAACCAACCGATACATTGTATAGGAGGGGCCCCGGGACCACAGCCAATCACGTCTCCCACTGAGGGGAACATTCTGGAGAACTGGGAGGGGTGGGGAGTGATTGACTGGGCCCAGGGAGGAGAGAAAACTATACATATTTGGAGATAAAGGGAGGGGAAATTATATAACATAGGGAAAACCATGGCAACTACATAATAGACAGAAACTGAGGCGGGGAAAAACTGGGAGGGCAGAACCATCATAACAGAGTAGGGGAGAAACAGAACATACCAACAAAACACACTACAACACACATACTACAAAACAGTCATATTATTACTATACTTTAAAAAAAAGGATGGGATGGATCTAGGTTTTGTTTTGTTGCAAACACAGTGTGAAATATTGCTTCTATTTGACACTCATGTCAGCTGATTAATGCATTCCGGATACCTATTTTGTGGAAAAATATATTAAAAATATATTATCAAAAACATGGGATGTTCTTCCTACCTAGTAAATCAAAAATTACAGTGCTTATATTGGAAAAAAATTACAATCAGTAATTTTAAAAAAATCATGGGTAAGTGTTTTTGTCAAGGATCAGCTATGAAAAAAAAGACAAACACCTATTATCATTGGAGTCCTGAACCACTTAACTTTGCTTTAATTATACAACAGCTAGTCCCTGAATTTGGGGACATTTTGTTTACTGTAACCAATAACCTCAAATTTAAAAGGAGTATTTACTAGCTTTAGAAAAGTCACATTCATATGTACAAACCACATACAATGTCCATTGCATTATGTGCTTTATGTTCAGAATTTCATTTCTCAGTATTATTTTTCAAAATCTCCCTGAACCATCTGCTCTTGACCATTATGCTTCATGTCCCATGAGAAAGTCAACTACACAAGATTTCTGCTCCCCTTCATGAACCCTCTTCTTTCTGCCACACTGGTTTTCTTTGAACTGTGAAACACCAATTGTGTTTGATGCCCTATGCAAAATAAAATTGATCTGCTCAACTGAACTCTTCACAAAAATCTCCTGGAAAACTTATGGAAAATAGAGTAATTTATTAAGTTAAAATGAGAAAGAATAACTGGATATATCTGTTTATAGAAGTCTGCAGGTCACCTGGTTCAGCTTGTATCTGATTTGTTCTATTTATTTTGACTGCTTATGACAAGAACACTTTTTCTTTTTGTATAGGACCAAGCGCTTTTAAAAAGCAAACACAAATGTTGCTTTGAAGTCCATGCTTTGGAAGAAGCAAGGGAATGCCACCAATGAATATACAACCAGTTGTTGGATTGTATTCAGATGATTAGTGCTCATTGAGACAGAAGATAAAGCAGGAAAATAATTTCAAAAGTATCCTTATCATGGCTGGCCACTTTTTTTTTTATTCTACCTTAAAAGATCCTTGCACTTCTGGATGTGGTAGCAAGGAAGTAAGAATCTCTTTAAATTTCTTCAAAGGCATGAATGTAAAACCATCCTACAAAGAAATAACTTACTTTACTAGGCTTGGTTGACTGTGGTTTGGTTTGTTGGTTTGTTTTTATTTTTTCAAAATTTGATGAAAATTCATCATCTTTAAGATTCTCTTTGACCTTTTATAAAAGAAATTTACTTTAACACATATTGAAAAATCTATGTAACAATAATTTCAGGTTGTTTTCCTTGAAAATAGATTTTTTAATATGGGCCAAAATTACAAATCAGAATATCAGCAACAGATGGATTAACCTGAATATATATATATATTCTGGAGCATGAGGTATCTGAAATCTAAAATTACCCATCTGGAAATCAAGTGGAAGATTAAACTAAGTTAACAATCTGTCTTCACTCAGTTCCTGCATGAAACTGGCAAAATAAATGTATCAGCATAGCTACATATTTTTTTGTGTGAGTTTAGTCCATAGACTGACAAAAATTATTCTATTAGGTCTCTATTAAAAAAAGGGAAGAAAAAAAAGAAGATATGGTGAAGTTAGGTAAAAGTAAGAAAAACAAATCCTTTCTCAATGGTCTTGAAAACCAAAACACAGCATACAGACAACTAATACAAAAGTTTTTCAAATTACTGTATCCTAACTATACATTCATCAGTATAAAAGACTCCATGATAAACTTTTTCCTATTTATTTGATGGCAGATAAGGTAATTGTATCTGTATAGTCTACCTATCTACTTTTTAAAATTATTATTTGGGGTAAAGGTTTTAAAACTTTTGTATTTTCATAACATTTCCTCTAGTCTATGGCATGTCTTATTTTAGCTCATCCTTTTGATTGTATTTTTGATAGTGTAATATGTACTGAGTGGAATTTCAATGACTCCTCTTTATTTGAGCCACTTCTACTTCAATTACCCTTTTTCAATACCTGATGCCTAGTTATGAATCTTGATTTATTCAATAAATTCTCAAAGAGTTTATAAACACAAATAAAATGTGACAGCTGTTTTTTTTTTTTTTTGAAGGATCTATATTTAATTACTTTTTAGTTGAACTATCTTCAAGTCTTTTTAGGAAAGACCAGTGAGATGGGGAAGAGCAGATCCTGGTTCATGAGGCAGAAGAGCAACATAAGGTAAAAGCTGCAGAACCTGGTGAGAGCAAAAACAGAGGAATAAATAACAACAGAGCAGATCACAAACTTCTTGGATTACAACCTTAAGTTTCCAATCTGTGACTGAATTTAATTTTTTAATGCCTGTCTTGATGCAAACTTTGATGCTTCATATTTTATTGATGCTGCTTTTTATTTTCTGCTTCCACATGAGAAAATACTCAAGGAGCCTTTTAGATATGTTATAAAAGGAGTCTCACACAGTGTTTGTCACCATTTCAGAAGAAAAGAATAAAAGGCCAGAAAAAGAGACAAAAATTTTGACTTTTTCTAATGTATGATGTTTCATTTTAATTCAGTTTTAGTTTTCTATTCTTTTCATGTTTTCTGTACATCCCAAAGGGCAACATGTGTACCTCTATTGTGTTTTTTTAAGGAAAATTCCTTGAGGGAAGCTTCAATATTTTCTCATTCACAAGAAAATTACTAAACATGGTATAAAAAACAGCTGAATGTTTAAGAAAAGAAGCACAAAATGGATTAAATGTATTGAGAAACCAAATCACAAAAAAAAAAAACAACCCAAAACAATATCTCTGTTTGTTTTGCAAATAAATAACTACATTTTACTCACAGAAAACACACATTAAAACCACTGGATCCTTAAGGCTGGAAAAGACCTCTAAAACCATGAAGTTCAGATGCTAAAATAGCAGCTCCATGCTCACCAGTAAACCATGTCCCCAAGACATATATCTGTGCCAGTGGCAGCAGAATTTTCCTTTTCCCACAAAGATCACCCAAGTTGTGACATCTGTCCTCTGTGAACTACCCTGGGGTCAACAAGAGATGTCACAGACAAGCATGTCTTCTTTACCCAGGGTGGCCACAAGTGATGTGGCTTCTCCACAGCAAAGGATCTTTATCTCTTGCAAGTTAAAATACAGAGAAACTTCTTTAAGCAGTATTTCTAACTAAAATGCCTACCAGCTTGGTTCTGCTTTCAGAGTCGCCTCCCTTTGACCACATCGCAGTTCCACCGGGAGGAAGGACATATGGAAGGGAGGGACATATGGAAGGGAGAAACATATGGAAGGGAGGGAAATATGGAAGGGAGGAACATATGGAAGGGAGGGAAATATGGAAGAACCTTCTGGAGCTTTCTTTCCCCAAAACATGTGCTCTGGGTTTTACTGAGAATAAGTCTGATCCTATAGTAATTTTTTTAATGTTAATTCTACAACACTGTCCCTCTGATGGGCTTCAGAGTGAATATTTTGAAATAATATTGATCTGAGGTAATATTTTTATTCCTAGCAGAATTATAGAACTCACCAAGGTACAGAACCAAGGCCAGGTTAAATGGTTGCTCTGAGGAACCTGGTCTAGGGGAATGTATCCCTGCCCATGGCATGGAGCTTGGAACTGGATGTTCTTTTAGGTCCATTCTAACCAAAAACCTTCTATGATTATAGAAATGTAATCATTCTTCATGTTTAGTGGGGCAAGATCCAAACTGTTCACCATCTCAAAGGATTCCACTCATTATAATTTCTGGAAAGGTTATCAAGAGACACTGAGTGTTCATAACCCGTACTAAGTGTTAACATATTTGGACCATCCCTTTCTCCCTCTTTTCAACCAAAATATTGTAGTCTGTAATTAAGAACATTCTCGCCTGGGCAAATTTTGGCTAAGATAGGGTTAATTTTCTTCATGGTAGCTAACTGCCTCTTAAGACAGAATACCTCTTTCAGGAACAGCAGAGCTCCATATTTCTGTCAGGTCTGGAGTTGCCAGTGAGGTTGCAAAACAGGCCGATATGGACACCAGGGTTGCATTTTATGGGATACACCAGTTTGAAGCTGGCACTCTTCCTGCACAAACAGCAAAT
Source organism: Spizella passerina (assembly GCA_013401375.1). Classification (NCBI taxonomy): domain Eukaryota; kingdom Metazoa; phylum Chordata; class Aves; order Passeriformes; family Passerellidae; genus Spizella; species Spizella passerina. The sequence continues at coordinate 11,144 of WBNQ01088495.1, forward strand.
ATTCTTGGAGCATACTCTCCTTTTTCTACCTCCATTATCAATATAAAGCAGGATATCCTAAAAGCTCTGGAGAGAAGCAGGAGAGAAGGACATTGGAGAACAGCCAGAACTGTCCTGTTTGTCCACATAGACCAGACATTGATTGAAAATCACTCATAGACATCCAGAGCCCTGTGGGCAGCAGGGCAGGGAGGGGATTCTGCCCCTCTGCCCCCTCTGCTGAGACCCCACCTGCAGGGCTGCATCCAGCTCTGGGCTCCCAGCACAGCAAGGACAGGGAGCTGCTGGAGCCAGGCCAGAGGAGGCACCAAGGGCATCAGAGGGATGGAGCAGCTCTGCTGGGAGCAAAGGCTGAGATAACTGGGGTTGTTCAGCCTGGAACAGAGAAGGCTTTTGGGTGAGCTCATTGCAACCTCCCAGTACCCAAAGGGAACCCACAGGAAAGATGGAGAGTATTTACAAGGGTCTGGAGTGACAGGACAAAGGGGAATGGCTTCAAACTGACAGGCCATATATTAAGTTATATATCAGGAAAAAAATTCTTGACTGTGGGTAAATACCTGGTTTTATTCTCTTAACCTTGTCTAGCCTCTGTTCTAGGTAGCCACTCCAAGGCCTTGGTTTGACACTGGTGGACGAGATCTGGGAAACAGATAGGGCTCAAAATCCTGAACTGGGAGCAATTTGAGTCTGGAAGTCAGGCTGAGTTCATCCTTCAGTGCAATTCTCTTAAGCAAATGTACTTTATGATTTATCTAAGCAAGTTAATCCAACAAAATAATGAGGAATATAAAAAGTAAAGTGAGAAATGAGAAAGTGTGTGGAAGGTTGAAGATGCATCCAAGGAAATTGCAGACATATTTCTAATCATCTATTCACAGTTAACTTTTTTTTTTTTTGGCAAGAACAAAACTTCTTTCTATCTGGAATATGCATCTATACACCGATATACGCTGTTGTCAGGTGAATCAAAGGTTTCGTTTTGCACTTACTCTTTCTGGGAAAACAAACAAACTTTGGAAGGAAGGAGTAGATGCTGATTTTTTAAAATAATCTTAGCTATCATCTTTAAAAATATATTGAAAAGTTAGTGTGTGAGATTTATTACTTGAAAATGAGTCCTGAAAACTTTTAATATAAAATTTGATTTTACTCCAGCCAAAATAAACTTCTTTGATATATACCTTCTGCTATCAATGAGCTAGACTATAACATTTTGATTATATGTGGTATATATTTTTATTATTAGTGAAATACCATGGTGTTACAATTGAAGTATTAAGAATGGGAAAAAACTCCAGAGAAGGAATAGGAAAAAGACACTAAAAACATTATCATTAATTGCTAATGTAAGGTTGTAAGAAGAAACAGACATATTTTATAAGGCTAAAAAAAAGGAAAAATATGTTAATTGTCTACTAGAATGTTCAATATCAGATAGGAATGATTACAATTATTTGTTCTCAAGTTTCTCAGTCCCTTCATCTTTCTTAATGAAGACAAGTGTGTGTGGAAAGTAAAAGGCAGCGGTGACAGGGTGAGCTCTAGGGATTGAATAGAGCTGCATTTGCAAAGCTAATCAGAGATGAAAGAACTTTAAAAACTTTAAAGGTTTCTTTCCAACAGGTCTCCACATGCTGGATTGTGCCTACAGGTAGAAGATGAGGCCAGGGAGGAAAAATCAAAGCTCTTACTGACCTTGTTCGGAAATGGAGAAAATCGATGATGAGCCAAGGAAGGTGGTTTTATTGGTGGTTTTACCAAGTATAGAAATTAATTGCTGCAAAATTGGCAATTCAGTAGCATCTATGTCATATTTAAGTGCTGTCTTTCTGAAGATCATCACAGTTATTTCTCCTCTTGGCCCAACCTCCTCAAGCACCCATCTGTGGTACTGAATTTTTTCTGAGGTCCACCTGTTCCTTCTGGCCCATCCTGTTCAGACAGGGCTGGCTTCAGAAGTGGATGCTCAATTGGCTCAGAAATTACCAAGATCCCCATAGGCAAACATCAAAGATTCCTCCATCTACTCAGTTTTCAAAGGCTCATTACATCCCTTTAAAGCTCCCCCCAGGAAAGTCTTTACAGTCAGAATGGGTTCCACATTCTTTGCAGTCACCAATTATCAAGCAGAGGCTTTTTCTTGCTAAGAAAATAGTATTAAAACCCCATCAATCAGCATATCTGGCCAGGATTTCAAAATGTATATAATGGTTTAGTTTGGGATGGTGTTTTAGTATTCTTAATAATTCTCAGCAGAAAACAACCTTAAAAATGAGAAAGAATTAATTGCAAAGAATTGTCATTAAATTAGTATATATAATAGTAATTACTGAGATTCATCCAGAGACCAATAATTCCTATTTTTTCAGGAAGATGGTTAAAAATTGAAGCATAAATTTGAATAATTGCATTGGCACAGACACTATAGATGAAACCACAACAAAAACACATTAAAGAATGACTTTTTAAATTGATTGGAAGGGTTTTTTTTTATGGAGGTTGTTGGCTACTGTGGTTTCCAATCATTAGAGTTATGGACAAAATCCTTACTTTATTTTATATTGCAATTTCTAATATGATATTTTATTTCCCATTGTTTGGAAAATAATTTTTTTCCCTCAGTTTTATATTCATTCTTGTAAATGAACAATATCTTTTTTTCCTGCTTCTGGATTTTACAAAGAGAAGAACATTGGGAATTTTATCCCCTCCTTTTATTTTCATTGCAATTCAATTAAAAACCTCCCCGAGTTGTTCTGTTAGCCTCTTATACAAAGTGAATTGGTAAAAACAGCTACTCACTGTTTTTACCTTTTTAAAAAAAAATTAGAAAGCAGAATTCTTTTTCTCTAGAAGCCTAGAAGCTAAGACATTCACTAGATGCATTAGAACTCTTCCTGTTGCTAATGTCCTATATTTTTTTTTTTTTGTTGGCTGTCAGATTTTAAAGACATTCCTGAAGGGCAAAAGAACGATCTATCTTATTTGGTATTTTCCATCTTCTATGTTATTTTTTAAATTACATCTCACTTTGATCCAAATAACAGGCAAAATGGAGTGGACACTTCTGAAGAATTGAAAAATTCAATTTTTTGTGCCCTTGACATCATAGTCTATCATTCAGAAACTGAAAACATCTACTTACAAATGGTGACCACAAGAGGACTTCTAAAGTCACCACAAAAAATGTTTAAAGTAACAGCAGCTAAGTGGAATTAATTTCAGACATTGATTATCTTCCAATAAATTGAAAACAAAATAGTCTTAGGTCAATTCCTTTGCATGAAAAAAATGAATAAATAAAAATAAATTACTGCACTGAGCTAAAAGTGTAACCATTTTAAGGGAGCATATTTA
>WBNQ01088499.1:0-13343 GCA_013401375.1 Spizella passerina
ACAGATCCTGGCTTCCTATGAAAGTTGCATGTGAAAGACTTCACTACTCCTATAAAATATATACCTCACAACTGAATTTTATTACCTTTTCTATTCATATAGCCACACTCAAGGTTTTGGAAATCCTTCTATGTAAAACTTGATGGATTAAAGCTTGATTTCTATAATGATGACAAAGAGGCAACTAAGGTAATTTGGTTTTTTAATCTTTCTAGCAAACTTTGTGTCTACACACATAAAAATGAATTTTTAAATGTCACATTTGGTTTGGGGCTGGGGTGATCTGTTCCCTTTCAAATGTGAGCTGAGTGAAAATTCAGCAATTATTCAACTGATACAACTGAAAACAGACTGATAAGCTTCCAGAAATTTTCAAAGATACTTCTTTTAAGGAATATCTTATTCAAGGATTGCCTTCAAGATATAATGCAATTGTCCATGGTTCCTCTGTGGTTCACCCTATTCAGTGATCCTAGGATTAAAGTTAGAAGCATAAAGAGATGGGTGTGTAGTCTGCCTGCAGGTTGGTATGGAATTGAATACTGGCAGAAAGGACACAGAAGACATTTCATTTTAATTTTATCCCCCTTCAGAACATATCCACAGTCCTGTCTCTCAGCATTTCTGGTGCCAAATGTGAGAGGCTGGTGAATTACAGCAGGAAGGAGAACGCCTTCATGCTGCGGTGAGTCTTATGGAGAAGGGCACAAACAAAAGCCCGTGCAGCTCCCTGCCCACAGGCACCCAAGGCTGTATGTTGTTAGGAGGCATAACTGGACTGTCTCACACTCACAAACACAGAAGGTATAAGGCAAAACTGACTAGAATTCACCTTTTCCTATCCTTATTTACAGGCTGATAGATGGGGCAGAGTATTTCCTTGCAGCACCTTCTCAGACACTGATGGAGGACTGGCTGCAATCACTACAGAATAATATAGGTATGTTCTCATTTCCTTCAAGAATGAGCTGTGCTTTTAGCAAGTGATGGTAAGAGAAAGAGAAGAGAATGACAAGATGTCCTTAGTTTGGGGCATTTTGAGCCATCCTTTTTGCCTCTGTTAGAAAGCAACACACAAGTCACCTGCTACCTGTGATGTAGTGACCTGGCAGAGGAATGTCCAGGGTGACTTGCAAAGCAGTCATGCAGTTGTACTGTGGCAAACATCAGGTTATTCTCTGCTAGGGGTGTGGTATTTGTCCTTTTATTAAGGACCTGCTTTGGATCTTGATCAACAGCTTTTCTTCTGATCCAGATCTCTTCTGGACATCTCTCCACATAGTGGCTTACTGGGAAGGAAGCCATAGCATAATTATAACTATGATGGTCAGAGAAAATTGTTATGGACCCAGAAGTAGCAAACTCTACTTCTAATGTTACTTTTTCTTTGTTTTGTTGTTTGTTTGTTTGTTTGTTTTTTTACTCTGTAGGACATGGTAGAAGATCCCATTCTACAGTGATGGCGCAAACTTTCCTTCCAAACACAGAGACCTCCCAGAAAAGAGTGTGGGGTTTTCCAGACAGGGACTCTGCTGAAAGACTAAGCAGCAAAGGCTCACTGCTGAGGTATGGGCTCTGTGCTGCAAAGCTGAACAGATGTCAGTGCTGTTTGTGCTCAGGTAGCAGCCACCTACAAGGAGACTGCCCTGAGGTCCAACAGTCCTGCTCCTCTGTCACTAATGTCACAAAAGGAACGTGGCCAGCAGGAGCAAGGCAGTGATTGTCCCCTTGTACTTGGCACTGGTGAGGCAACACCTTGAGTGCTTTGTTCAGTTCTGGACTGCTCACTTCAAGAAAGTTGGATCGTGTCCAGGGGAGAACAATGAAGCTGGAGAAAGGTCTGGAGAACAAGTCCTACCAGGAGAGGCTGAGGGAGCTGGGGTTGTTGAGACTCGGGAAAGGAGGCTGAGGGGTGACACAGGCAAGGAAAAGACAGCTACAGCCAAATTCAGAAACCTGGCCTGGTTAAATAATTTTTCTTGCATTTGGAGTCTGCACAAACCTTACAGGCTGTGATGTGAAATCCTTGTCCCACAGCTGAGCTAGGCACTTAATGAGTCCTTACATATACAGAGACTTAAACTCCTCTAGATTATACCTGATTTTCTGATGATGCTTTTTCTTTGTAGGAGAACACCTTCCTTCAAAATCAAACCAGAGAGAGAGTCTGCAGAAATTTCCAGAGATTTTAAGGAAGATGGACCCACAGTGACACAAACCCCAGTCACCACCCTAAGCCTAGAACAAAGTGGAAATAAAACAAAACTGCTTCCCTCTCTACTAAAAGCAGGAAGAGAAAAATGACATTTGCCTCAATGAATTGCAGACAATTAGAACTTAACTCATCCCTCTGGAAATGTATTAATATGTTTTAAATTAATAATTTCCCTCTGAACTTTTAAAATTATGTATTTAATCTAATAAAATCTTTAAATATAATTAAACAGGATTCCATCTGGTATACTTTTGTGTGTACAACAACTTTGTCATTTGCCATTATTACCCAAGTGTTATCTACTCCGAGGTACTAAACCAAAGGGCAGGGGGATCTTTAAGCCAGACTGCTCACATGAAGTAATTCTGTGAGACAGGAATGGGGAGCAGTGAGCAGTGCATGAGGTGCATCTGTGAGTTAACTACAGCCATGTGCAAGTAGATTTGCAGATACCAACAGAATAGATTTATGATGCTTGGGTGGTCTGTGCAGCCAAAGACAATGTTATATACTTCCTACAGCACTTTGTGGTCTCCACAATCTTTTTTACAACACATTAACCAACCATACTCTATTTGCCAATTCTTTCTGGATGAAGCTAGCAGGAAAAAAAAGTCCTGCAGCATTACTCATTTTTTAATGGAATCTGAAACTTAAGTAAGGTGTGAACAATCAGTGTTTCAGTGTAAAAGGAGAAGAAAAGCAGGATTGCAAGTAGGAATTCTAGTCCCCAGACAGCAAGCTTCACATGCTAAGGTATGGTGTAATCATAGGGAACATATTTTTTCCCCCTACTTATCTCTGTTTCTGAGCCAAGGCATCCAATAGGTGAGCTAATAATTTCATTTTTTTGGCTAGTCCATCGCTCTCCTCTGTTTACCCCAGCTGGAGCTGCTGCCTGTCATGAAAAACAGAAGACCCAGCACATCAAAGTAATGGGAAACTGATGCAGTTCATTATTGTTAACCATTTTTAACTGATAATTAAAAAAGCAAAGAAACAAACAAAAAAACCAAAACAGCAGAACAACAAAACACCAAAATTAAAACAGCTTCAGTATTTTAAACTTACCATGTAATTGAACAAAGATGTGCCTTAGCTGTGGCTCAGTACAGCTGCCCCCTCACCCCCTTTTGCCATTCCATTGAAAGGGTTTTGCTCCAGGAGGTAGATTTTGTTCCAGGTTCTCTATACCTTTGTAAGCCAGATCTCCCAGATTTCTTCCATTCAATCTTGAAACCAGTAAAAGCCCTGTGAAGTTCTCAGCAGGCATTTAGCATAAGTAGAGCTTATACACCTGGAAAAAAGCCTTGTTTTGTGTTTAAGTGCATAAGGAACTTCCATGGGTCTGGTGCTTTTTTGCAATATTTTATTTTTAATTACTATATAATTAAATAGTTAAAAGAAAAAAGCAAGCAATTTCTATGAAGAGCAGGTAATAGTTTTAAGAACAGTCTCATTTCCTTTGTATTTGAAAGCAGATAGGAAGCTCTGTATTTTTGGGGGGTTTTCCAGCAAAATGTTCATCAGAGAGCGGTGATCTGGGGTGCATTTTGGATAAGGTTTTTGGCAGGCACACATCCGTCTTCAATGGTCAAGCAAACACAACACCAGACCAGCAAGGCCTGGTTTATAAGTATGGCACATGCCTTTCTTGGCGAGATGCAGAGTGAGGCAGCTTTCTCCTGCAAGTGCCTGCTTTGGTTTCTGTGCACTCTGTTCAGCAAAATATGTGGTACTAGGCCAGGCAAGAATGGGGACAAGGGAAAAAACAAAACCACAGCCTCTGAGGAACAGCCACACAAAATTTCAGAGGCCCTCAGACTCCATGTTTACCCTACAGGGAACAAGGACCAGTCCTGAGCACAAGTCTGATCAGCCTTACGCCGCTGAAACTATACCTTATATTTCTGTGGTTCGGGGCCAGTGCAACTCAGCATGCTCTGAACCCGAGCTCAGGGGGGCTTTGAGAGACACCCTGTGCCAGCCACCACTTCCCACAAGCTGCACAGACAAGACTGTGCCAGGTGTAGGTCCCTCCAGCCTGCAGAGTTCTCCAGCAGCCCCTGTCCTCACAAATGCCCTCCAGGTCCTCCTACTCCACCATCAAACCAGCAACTCCTCTATTCCATGAGGAGTTCCTATGATTCTATGACACTGACTCCTCCAATGTCATAGAATCATAGAACTAATTAGGTTGGAAATGACCTCTACAACCATCCAGTCCAACTGTTAAACCAGTCTTGCCAGGTCCAACACTAAACCGTGTTCCCATATGCCACATCCACATCATGTTACAAAAACAAAAAGACAACCAAAATGAAACAAAAAGACACTCTGATGGGCAATGATGCAGCCCTCACATAATTTCAGGCTCTGAAATGCAAAACTATATTTGAAAAAGCTTTTATAATTTAAGGCTACAGAGGTACCGCATGGGGCACCAAGGAAATGAAGGGGCACATGCCTGTCTGTGCCTCTGGCTGCAAAATTAGGCAGCAGTTTCCAACCTGATTTTAAGTGTTGGCAAAATCTCTGGTGATAATTCTCCCAGCAGAGTCACACCACCTTCCCCACCCACAGCTCCCTCCCTCCAACCCTCCCTTTGTAACAGGATTTAACAGTCCCTCAGACAGTAATTCCCCATCAGCTGTGGGTTACCTGAAAACTTTGTGGTTTTGTGGCTCCTTCACATTTTACTGGGTCTTTCTGTTTGTATTAGCAGCACTATGAATGCACCAAACATGCTCCAGTTGTTAGTCTGTGGAGCATTTTGTAAGACCAAAATCAAATTTTCTCAGTGTGGCTGAGCTGCCTCACTGCTGGGTACATGCTGCCAAGGTTCACAAGGGTTACAGATTGTACTCTGTAGCCCATGGACACAACACCAATATCTTTTTGCAGCATCAGAGCTTTCTGGGACCAGCCAGAGGAGCATGGAAATGCGGCACACCCTGTGCACGTGTGCACAGAGCCATGTGGGCTTGTATGCTCCACACAGTGCTGGGCCAGGACATGCTGCTCTCCTGAGCAAAGGTAATAGATCCAGCTGGATCAACTCCCAACTCAAAATGGCTCTTTATGTTCTGTCTTGCAGCCAATATCTGATTAGTTGTTAACTTCTCATGATCTGAATCCTGAGGCACAGTTGCATTCCATTAAGGCTCCTCAGTTCTGGATGGTGTTCCTCAGCTCAGCAAGTAAACATTGTGCAAGAAGCATTGCTGAGCCTCAGCCATTGCAGCAGAAGCAGCATTTAGTAGATGCAGGCTTCAGGCAATCATGTCTTTTGTAAATGCTCTCTCTTTAGAGCTTCAGTAGTGTCTGTGTATACCAAAAAGACAGACCTCTCTTTCTTGTTCTTTGTCTGATTTTGGATTTCAAGTACAATTAATTCTAGATCTCAAGTAAATTTCCAACACAGAAGAAATATGTAAGATTTTCCTTGGAAGTCCTGATGAATATGTTGTGTTTGGAAAAAAATAATTCAGAAGCAGGTCCAAATCCTTCAGTGTGAGGAAGTCTGCAAACATCCCAAATTTCTGTGAAACTCTGTTTTATATTGCTCAGCATCCTTCCCTATGATCTTTTTAATCTAGTGGAGGGCTATAAAGATGTTCCAAGCTTCTAGCTCAAGGCAAAGTCTCTCACTGCATTGCAGAGGAAATGAAAGCCAGGTGTCATTTTCCAAATATTTTCCACGAGCAAGGAGGAAAATGCGTGTCCGATTTTTTTTTAAATTTGTGCTCTATTTTATGTAGCACCTATTAAAAATACTTTGCCCGTGATGTTAGGGATAGAAGATTATAAAGGGAAAAATCTTCTGTGTGTGAAAATACAATGGCTCTGCACTCTGTTCATGAGTTATGTTGTCCTACATTCAGTTTATATCTGTAAGGAGAACCAGCTTACATCTCAGTCATCGTCACTAAATTAAATGTACTTGAGTCTAGGGTAATTATTCCTCTCAAACTTCTGCTATGAAAACCTTGTTTCAGGCTCTTGACATTTTAATCAAAAAAGGCACTGCTGATATAAATCAATGCAATCACATGTGCTTTTTGCAGAACCTTTCCTGCAGCCAATGCTCGAAGGAGCTGTGCTCACTCACTGCTGCTACTGCCCTCTCTTTTGAAATGTAACTGCCCCCTTTGTGGTAGTCTGGAGCAGCATTTCTGTGCCAAAGTCTTGCAGGGGAATGGAAAAAAGGAATAACTTCTAAATCAGCAAGGGAAATAGGCCAGACAGAGTGCAATTGTCCACACTGCAGTTTGGCTGCTTTTCACATATATATATGCCTGACTTCAAAGCTGATCCCACCAATTCAGTGCAAATTCTAGTTGCTCAGCCTATCTGAAAATCTGGACATCACTGAATGCAAATGGCCAGGACTTGATCTGTAATCAAGTATTGAAAGGACACCAACAATGGGCTCAGGGTTGAAGGGACAGGCTCATACAAAGAACCACCACCATATACTGTAACATCAAGGAGATCCTGGGAGGTCTCTGCCTACCAGGACCCTAATTTCTTAACAAGAAAGACCACATTGTGAGACTCTTGTGGTCTGAAAATGTGGGGGAAGGAGATAAAATAAACTCTTCTGAAAGCTGGGAGCCTGAACATGGCAAGGTGAGAAATGTACAGGTTTGGTCAGTTTTCTGCAAACAATGAACACTGTGATGTGTTGTAATGTGACTGTGATGTGTTGCAATGTGCTTCCATAGCCTTCAGTGGGGAACAGGGCAAAAATAAGCTGGATACCCAGCTTAGAGGTATCCAGAGTAGCTGGGGAAATTCCCAGTCCTTCTGCTTCTCTTTCGTTCTACAGCACTCCTGATTGCCTGGAGAAGCAGGTCTTTGTTATTGAGGATGTTGTATTTGCTCAGGTTCACAAGTTTATCAAAATTTTCTGAGGAATAAATTAGCCTAATGAGGTAGTATGGTGAGCAGCTGTTCTCCAGATTTACTTTGCCTTCTTCCATCTCCGAGTGACCACGCTTCACTCCTGCAGAGAAAGAGAAAACCACCACAGTGAGATGAACCTGGAGTACAGTGTTGTAGGGGACTGATCTACTTGGCAGGACCCCCTGCTAAAAACAGCCCCCAGGAAATACTGCAAACCCACTCCACAGCTCGAAAGAACCATATGTGGTCTGTTTTCCCAGTTACTCCTCCTTTCCCTCCTGCTAAAGCTCAGACCTGGAAATCCCTCAGCAGAGCTGGCCCAGATTCCTGCTTGTCCTGCCCCTGCAGACATCATTCCTAGGCAGCACGCCCATGGGTCTATATCCATTTCCATTTCCAAACACTGTAAGTCTGATTCTCAGACAAAGACACGCACATGGAACACTTTTTAAAATCCATTATTGCCCCTGGACTAGTGGTGACAAGTGCAGGTCTGCCAGCTAGAGTGAGTGGACAGCCTAGTACACACAAGGAGACCTTGTGATGCCAACCACTCTGCCTATTGCAGAGTGCAGAGGGACCAGAGCATCCTACATCAGACTCTCAGCAAACTCCAGCCTGGCCTCAGGTTTTGCCTCTTGGAATTGGCAACATCCATACTCCCTGTTATGTCAATGCTTTTGTTTAAAACTACCCCCTAATTCCCCGCACTGAGGACTTCAGCAGTCTCATATTTATGTTTCTACAAATTTTTTTGCTTCATTTTTTCGCTGGTTTTTTTGCCTATCTCCTTGCAGTCTGAACCAAATATGCCCAAAACACTAATGTAATGTGAGATGAGTTTCAGCAGGGCTACAAATAGACTGCTGAGATACTCCTTATGATTTCAACCAGAACCTCATGAAAAAGACACAAGAATTGTGTCACCTGCTTGAGACACAGCAGGTCTCAGTCTAACCTAGTGGTTTCTGAACAGTGTGATCTCAGGGTGCTAGGCACAGACTACCACTAGAAGTGTCTGAATTAAACATATCCAATGTTGCTTCACTGAGCCTCACAATACTCAGAGAGATGTATTATCTATGCTGTCCACATCCAGATAAAGCTGCATCTGCTTCAAGCACACCAAAGCACAGTCTGTAAATGCTGCACTGCAAATGGGCACTTCACAGGCTGAGTCCTCCCAGACTGTAAACAGTTAAAAACAAGAAAAAATAACTATCCACATTCCACAAGATGTCTCTCATCCCCCTAGAAACAAAAAAGCTCCACTGTTAAACTTGAGATCCATGAAAGCAGGTTGCCAAGGACCCCCTCCTCCAACCACCCGCATCAGTTGCTGGTTGTCAGCTTGATGGATGAATCAGTGACTGCTGAGAGACACGCAGGTGAGTGTCAGAGCTCACCAGTTTAGGCCTGGAGCAGAGAACTGGCAACAGCTGCTCTGCTCTGCAGCACCTCATCTATTTTTCATTCAGAGAGATTCCAAAATCTTCACCTGCTTTACTTGCCACCCACTGCTCAATGGCTGGATCTCACCCTACATTGCCATTTGGACCATTTCCAACCTCCACTGAACAAGCTCAGCTCCCTCTACAGAGTATCTCCTCTTTTCATCCACTGAGTTTCTAAATGTGATTTTCTTGATTTAGCTCTTACTGTACATATTCACTGAGCATCACTGAATATCAGAGCAGAAAAGTATCTTTACTTTTTGCTGCTATTCCTACCCTTCCCAAATGCTCCCTCAGAGACTTCCATTTTGCTCTGGTCCCACTATGGGCCCCAACAGAATTTTGGGTAAAGCTGGAAGGAGCTCACCCCTGTCACAATACTCCCCACCACAAGCAGCCTGGGGAAGACAGGGGTGCAGGGCCAGCTCTGGGGCTGGATGGCCCAAGGGTCCCCAGCCCCCACCAGCAAGTCCTTCAGGAGGCCCTTATCTCCCAGTTCCCATGGCTCTCTGGGCCTTTCTTTACTCTCCCTCATCCCAGCGCCAGAAAAAATTCCAGCACTCTGCACATCTCTCTTGGCAGGACATGGCAGCGGGCACAAGTGAGAAGGACCTGCAGCTCTGCTCCAAGGGACAGTGACATGAGCCATCTGCCACAGGCAGGGCTGGAGGAGGCACTGTGGCACTGAGTTGCCCAGAACTGTGTCCTCCATGCTTTTCAAGTGGAGAACAACCAGCAGGAGTATGGAGGCTGCTCTTCTGCCTCCCATCAGGAGTAGAGCACAGTGCACAGTTCTGTTGACTGCATTTACCTGGCTCCTTGAATTCCTTAAAGGTGTCATTCACCAAGGGAAAATGGATTACTATGGGTGCTCTGGGGTCCTCTGCATCCGCAAATATATAACATTCCTTTGGGTTCTTCTCTTCTTCTGGACTTAGCTCCACTTTGGGGAATGGGATATTTTGTATCTTGCAATATTTGTATGTCATCTCTAATTGCTGTGGACACAGAATGCCATGGAGTTAAAGCTCTTAAAAAAGAATCAGGTTTACTCGGGCATCCTGGAATACAATGGCATCTTAGCTCATTCCCTAGAAACACTATGGAATGTATAGTGCAGTAGAAACACTACGGAATGTGTAGTCCAAAGTAGCCACAGTACAACCTTACTTTCAACCAAGTCAGACAATGACACTTTATTACCCTGTAACATTTTTTACAAGCCCAAGTGAATGACCCAAAGTTACACCCAGAATTCATCATGACAGGCCGGGAGAGGTCACAGGCATGTCTCCAGCAAACAATCGTTACTGCAATTCCCTGAGGATTATAGGAAGTATATGTTGTAATCCCCTACAGAAAACAGAGCCTAACAGTTTCTATAGTTCCATTCTTGAAGGAAGTTTCTTTCCTCCTTCAAGGTATGGTGATATTTGATTAAGATTTAGACAGCCACTTACTTAAAAGTTTTAATAAGACAAGAAGAGTTTTACTCTGCAAAGCACAAAGTTAATTTTCTCACCTTGAACACATGTCCCAAACCATAATCAAGGGATATAATGACATCGACATTCCTCTCTGGCTTGAAAAGTGCTGCACCACTGGTGTTGATGAAGTAGCCAACATCTATCAGACAAAGATACTTCTGCAGCGGTGTCAGATTGTTAGGGAAACCATCCAGCACAGTGTCTGAAAAACATTTTAATATAGTTAGTGGTGCATTTTTAGGAAAGAAAGAGTGAGTAATTCTGTCTGTGCTATGTGCTAAGGGCAGCTCCTTGGTTACCCTCCAGACTGGGATCACCTCCCTCCACAACATGAGCCCACTAACACAGCCTCAGGAGCATGCCCTTCAATCTGCACATCTGGACACACCTGGCCTGTTTCCACACTCTCCCAGGCACACTGACAAAGGCAGGCTGTGGGGCAGCCAGACAGAGGACAGGTGAGACACAGACTCCACTGACCTCACAGCTGCTCTGGGGAGTCATTTCTCACAGAATACAGACTTCAACAGTTTATTTTTTTTCCCCCTAAGAACTGGGAAAAATGCAAACAACAAAAACAATTTCACAGTGTAGCAACACAACCAACAAATGCAATACATCATTGCACTTCTGCATTGCTCTTTTTTTGCTTTTCCCTTCTCAAGCTTTGCCTTCAACCCCTCTTTCAGGTAGAAAAGTCTGACTCCAACTTGCTTTCAGTGATGTCATATTAACTATCAGCCACGCTGTAAAAAAATACCACATCATGCATACAACATCACCTACCAACAGGTTAAAATACTGCTTGAATTAATTAAACCTCACATTAATGCCAAAAGGGGATTACACCAACTGGTAAATTGAAATCTAAAGCCAGTTTCTGATAGCTAGGCTCCTACTTGTCTGCTAGCAACCTCCCCAGCTTGCCCTGTAGACAGCAAGTCCTTTACTGTTCCTCTAGTGCACTTTCAGTCCCATGGAACAGGGAACATTTTGCCATGATTTTAACTATCAAAACAGTGATTTGAGAGTGTTCCTCAAGTTCACAAAATGAGGCAGCAAAGCCCAGAGCAGAATACTTGAGCTTCAAATAATTATGTTTAGGCATTTTAAGAAACTGTTGATCACAGAAATACTGTTGCTAAGTTTCAGCATTTCAATTCATTCAATTGCTCTGCTTCCTTGGCCTCATTCTGTAGTGTTGATTTAAACCATGCAGAGTAAATGTAGCTTGTTCCATAGCCTGGAATGTTTCACACCAGCTTGAAGTAATAATTCATAATTTTTCCATTCCCTCCCTGTCAAGTCTTTACAAAATGTGCTTATTTTAGCATTCAAGGCTGCTGAGAATTCACAGATTCAACTGTAATAAGAGACATTTGCTTGCAGTCCCTCACAGAAGAAACAGAGCACACTTTTTAGTTTTATTTGGCCTGGTGAACATTTTTAGATGAAATTCCATTACTCCTGTTTTTTTATCACAGAGATGGAACTTTGCAGCATTTATTCATGTCTGTGTATGTGAACTACAAGTAGACACTTCTCTTGTGAGAATCCCCTCTTTCATCCCACATCCAAATAGAGATTTTAAAGAAACCTTGTCTCAGAAATATCCTTGGAAGCCTGAATGCTGCTGAAAAGGCATTAAGCTAAATCCAGATTATTAGTTCAATTTCTCAGGAAGAAAATTAAGCACGGAAAGTCTTGTTTTAATATGTCAGATAACTCGAGCTTCAGGGAAGCCTCTAAAACAAAGCTCTATTCTTAAGACTTCATCTACCACAAGATTAATTTCTGCTCACAGACCTGGCATCTCCTCTTACTCCTAGAGATGGATCCATACCTGGATTTAGCTTGATCTTACACAGGCAGCAAAAAGAAGATTGAAAACCTGATAATTTTTCCCACTCCAGATTTTCAGTTTCCCTTTTCCCACTCTGGATTTCATGGTTTCCACATATTTTACATTATTTGTAGAATATCTACCTTAAGATAATCATTAGTGTTCCTATGCTCACTTCCTCAACATCCTCATTGAAATCTGCTTCTACCCATTTGTCTTTACAAAATTGTCAGCAAATATAAGGACAGTTATGTTTTTTTAACATTTACTGACTGTCAATTTCATCCTTCATCCACCTTCTGAAGCTACTTGCTTGTTCCTTCTCTCACCCACCCTTCTTATGTTACTTGTTTTTTCTCCTTCTTTCATTTGTTTTCTTAGTGCAGGCCCTTTTAGGACACAGATATTTTGCTTACTGAACATTTTAAAAGCAGATAGCACACTGTGGGCTCTGCCTTAACCCACAGAAATGCACCACCATCTCCCCACATTGTCAGCAAACTGTGTAGCACGGGCAGAGAGGGACAAAATACATTGTAACTTGCCTAAAATGGGAGAGAAAATGCAATTTGCCAAAGAGGAGGGCTCAGAGAAGGCAGAGAACGTGTGCTTTCTTGCCGAAGTCAGATTAACCTCAATAATGTGGGGTACTCCCACATTGCTACATGTTCATGGAATATATGAAGATGCTGGGTTTATAGGAAGATTTATGATGCAGAAAATCTCAGCTCCATCACCTTGCTATCATTTCACAGATTGTCTCATAGGTTTTGAGATAAAACTATTGCTGCCTGCCTAGACAGCAAGGGCCATAAAAAATGGCTCTTCAATTTTTATATCAAGTCTATATATCTGTTCTTTTAACATTTAAAGTCTAAACCTATGTTAACTTTCTGTAGCTGGATTTTGGTGTTTCTGAGGGGTTAAAGAGAGGTATCTGGATGGTAAATTCATCAGGCAGAAACACCAAATATATGGAAAATCACATGCTTGCAAGTAGTCCTTTCCTTCATCTGATCCACATAATAACCTGCTATTTTATGCTTCTGGTGTTCTCTTTGTTTCTTGACCACAAAAGATTCTGCCCTTCCTAAATCTTTTGACTACTGTACCTATGCAGAGCGACAAAATTCCTGTAGAAAAGCACATCTTGACCCAAATTACAGGTATCTTCTGGAAGTGAAAGAGCAGTCCATGGACTAGTTAATTTTAACTTGTTACCCTAAAGAAACAGATACCATGAATATAGGTCGAATTCAGCCAACTTCCAAACCCTGAAACAAATATGAGTTTTCCAAAATCTAAAAAACAAAATCTGAGATGTTACCGGCACATTGCATTAACTCTTTTTGCCATTGTTAACATCTGATTAGAGATTATCTCATTCTTTAAAAATTTTACCAATACTTCTGCCCCCCAATGACATTTATTATGTT